>VZTO01021966.1:0-24191 GCA_013400615.1 Syrrhaptes paradoxus | reverse complement strand
CTGTTTGGGCTTTAGCTTTCCTAATCTGATCTCTGGCTTCGCGGACAGTGTCTCTGTATTGCCCCCAAGCTACCTGTCCTTGCTTCCACCCTCTGTAGGCTTCTTTTTTTTGTTTGATTTTGCTCAGGAGTTCCTTGTTCATCCATGCAGGCCTGAACAAGGAACTCCTGAATAATCCCACTGAATAATCCCACTGTTGTTATCAGATATAAACCCCAAATGGATAGTAATGGGTTATGCAACAGTAATCACCATTTGACATTGTACAAAGGGATCTTTAGCCCTATTTCACCTGTTGTTACATGACACTTCTAAGTGGAAGCTTCTGAATATTTATTTTATATACTATCTGTAAATGTACTTCTACTTGGTCTTTTAAATTAAACCTAGTACCGACATTAATGTATGTGAAAGGATATTAATCTCCAACTAAGTATTTCTGTTGTCTTCATAGGTTTCCCCTGACCTACAGAATGAAGTTCTTATAAGCCTGTTAGAGACCGACCCAGATGTTGTGGACTATTTGTTGAGGAGGAAAGCTTCTCAGTCATCGTGAGTAATCTGGTTTTTCATCATCCCTGTTTCTGCTGGGAATTTCTGTCTCCCGCTGGAAGTGTTCAAAAGGTTCTAGTTTTCCACAACTCTTCTGCACTGTCCACAGTGGAGTAGAAATATCTTCCCCATTACGCAGACTCTGCCAAAGAAATTATGACTCTTGTACAGTGTTTTCTAAAGACAAATCTTGTTTCCCAATTCAGAGGAAAGATTGCGTTCTGCTGCAGAGAACAGAATGATATGTACGTAAAAATATTCAGTGCACTGTTATCTGACAGGATGTATTCTAGTGCTCTGCTAGTTCATATCTTAGGTTTCTTGTAGTCTTCAGTAACAGGAGGCGTGTATGACACTGTCCTTGAAACACACCCTAGAGTGCCTTAACACAACCACAGCTAGGCATTGACCAGCTTGTTGTTCTTTTCCTATTGCATACACATAGGACATTGTAAACAAGTCAACTGCCTCAGCAGCAGGTTTATAGAGACTCTTTGGATATTATTTAATTGTATGCTTTGTGAAAGATCTGAAGGAAAAAAATCAGACCAGTCACTATTGCAGTTGTGATGCATAACATATTCCAACTTTGTGTGTGGTGTATATATGCCTACACCCCTGTGCCTTAATGCAGTGAGTTTGTACATCTGGATTAACAGGATTCCTGGTTTTCTCATGGGACACACAGTCATTGCCTTTATTCTAGTGAATCCCAGTATGTCAGACCCCAAAACCACAAAATTGACAAGCTTGCTTTAAGCAGTTTTTAAGAGGTTTCCTAGACCCCAAACTCTCTGGGACAGATTGGACTTTGTCTTCCTGTGTGTGTGGAAAGTGCCTAGTGCATTCAGAATATGATTAAAATTTAATTTTTGCAGTCAGTTGGCTATGGTTTTTTTTTCTCTTCCTCTGCACAGTGTATAGTTGGAGGTAATGTAATAGTGTGCCAGGATTTAAAGGAAGAGGTGTAAAAGAAATAATTAACATGTGAAGGAAAAAGCTTTCTTTAATTATAAAAATTAAAACCAAAAATATATGCAGAATATATCATGTGTTGTAAAGGATTTTGTTAGTTTGTTGACTTAACCACATGAAGACATAACATGCAGTAGCGAATTATCACAGATCCTCTGATTTGTGGTTAATTTTCTCTGGGTGTTTTCTTAGTCTACCATAGACATTAAATAATTTCAGTTAGTGTATGTTTGACTGACAAGTAGCTGTGTTGGTATTTAGATCACAGTAAATGCAGGATAATTAGAGGTACGTTGTCTTTTACACTTATTTTGCATTTGCCGTGAGCCAAGACCACAGTCAGGAGAGAGGCTGCAGATCATATGAATATGCTAAAGTCTGTAGACTTCTTTCTTTAAGCCCTCAGTTTGGAATGATCATATTATTTCTAACTCAAGCTAATAAAACCCTTTATTCTAGATTTCACCATCTAGATAATACAAAGACATAAAATTGTGTCTCGCATGTGGCTACACATACCAATTGAGCATAAATTTGTTGCAAATCATTGTGGATGTAACAGATTATTGTTAGATCCTGTTTCCTTTCAGTTAATTGACCTTTCCTTGAGCTTCCTCACTTTTCAGCCAGCATGCACACCTGCAGGGGAAAATGGATCTTTTGTGCAAAGCTGGTCACAACTGACAAAAACGGTTTTGTAAGAAAAGGTAATGAAACCCAGTGGGAATATTCAGCTGCCCTAGTAACAATTTATTGTATTTTCGGTAATGGGCAGATGAAGTATCACTGAAATAGGAAAAGCTTACTATCTGTCATTTTTTATTCTACTCTGCTATCATGTAAGTGATTTATTCTTGATGTTAATGAGATGTTCTCACTGTGATTGCAACTTCTTGGTTAAGATATTCCAGGCAATTAGAGGGAATGTCGCTTAGTGTTATTGCTAGGAGTGTGATGCTCTTAAGAGAGTAATCTATTTTCAAAATATTATCTCAGTTTTGAGGCTACATTCTTGTTGGTTGTTTTTCCTGTAAGAAATGTGAGGCAGCAGAGAACAAGGAGATGCTTGTCTTGACTTGATAAAAATGAGCCTCCAAATACATCCTTACTACTCTCAGAAATTTCCTGGTCACGTACTCAAGACCCAAACTGGGACAAATTCTTCAATCCTCATCAGAAAAGCTAGCAGGCTGCATAGTCAGCTTCAAGACTTCAATGTCATATTAATTACTCTGAAGGTCCTGTTTCTGCAATTGCCCTCACATCTCTGCTTTGATGTCATTACAGATGCTTTCTTGGCTCTGATCTAACAGAAAACACAATCTCTTTTCCTCCCCAGAGGAGGACAAATCAGATGTTGCTCATCTTTCATTTCTCTTAAGAGCTGAGCATCATGAATGGTGTGTGAGGGAGTCTGTGGAAGTTGTTCGTGGTAAAGCACTAATTACCGTTGGCAGCAATTATGAAGTGTGCTTTTGTGGATGACTTTCACAACGTTTTTGTATATTGGCTTGATGACAGTGGAATTTGGGGTTTCCAGCTGTAAGATGAAGCAACTTTAACACAAAAATAAAATCTGTTTCTTATGCTTATTTATTGATTATAATGGGTAGCAGTCCTTTTAGAGAAAATGAGTTCCAAAGTTATAGAATTTTTGAATGTTTTTGGATGATGAGGATGGGTTTTAATCCATCTTAACCTGTGACACAAAGATGAAGCCATACAATAGGCCATACACTATGTGTAAATGCAGTTTTCAAAGCTGCAGAGTCTCCCTGAATCGTTAAGTCCTCTACCCTGTCACAGTAGCACCCACATCATAATCCCATAATAATAATCTGTTTTCTTGGGGGCACCTGTGTTGCTGAGATATGTATGGATGCTTCATGCTGCCAAGCCACCACACTCCCTATGATTTGCCTTCTGTAAGACATAATTGTTTCTCCACTCAGAAGTTTTGAGGTATAACAGAACAGGATTTCTGCCAAAACTAGGAAGGACTTTCTTTTTTTGGTGACTCTGATGCCAGGAGAAAAGAAGGAATATCCCCAGTAGAAGTAATTATTGTTATTGACGTTTTTCCAGTTCACCTGTGCAACTAGACTGGTGGATAACATCAGTTCAGAAGGAAGCCAGTGAAAAAGGAAAGCCCAAGACTCCTCACAGCATAGTTGATTTTTGTTTTGGAATCTGAAATAGCTTTCTGAACACATGGCGTGTGTTCCTTCTGCAGCTTTCAAATCTTCCAGTTTGTACGAAACCACTTTTAAAATCTTTTCCTTTATGTAGTTCATAATCACTAGAAAATACTTCACTTGCCTTCCCATTTCTCACATTTGGTAGTACACAATCTTCTGTTTTTCTTTGTGAAGACCATAATCTGCCCTTATTCTAAGACTGCATATAGACGAGTGGGTATCTTGCACAGTATTTACATTTGCCTCCCAATGTAGTTTTTCCCCAGTACGTGGGTAGAGAATCTCACAGCTATGCAGGGGAAGATGAACTTGGATGTTTACTGCTGAACTCAAACTGTAAAGCAAGCAGATGCAAAAGGTTTGTTTTAAGGAATATGTGAGAATTCATTCTTTATTTGGAAAGATGCGAACCAAAGTCTTTTGCAAGTTGTGTTTTATTTTGTTTGTAAAGAGCATCATAAAGCTGCAAATGTATGAGATCAATTTCCAACTTTGAAGTATTCGATCCATTTTAATGGTTTCTTATAGCAAGATCAGCAGAGTCCGGAAGTGTTTTCTTTGATTTTTAAAGCTATTTTTTCTAAACAAATTTGCAAGTGGTATTATATATATAACTATATGGGCTTACGAGCAGAAACTGTAAATGAGTTTAGAAACTTGAGTATTTGGATCTTTCCAAAGACTTGACAGTTTCCATTTAAGTAAATTTTTATCAGGAGCTCTGTCTTGAGAAGAGATAGAATATAACAGATCATTCAAGGTAAGACATGAAATCAGTGTTCCACAAAGCTCAAGTTTATGTTCCCATATTCTTTCATTTCAATTTCCATTTCCCCTGTTCCTTGTGTTACCTTGCCATGCCTGAGCGGTGGTATACCTCTCTCTTTGCCCTGTGCATCATAGTTAGGTTTTGATCCTGCAAAGATTTACATGCAATAAGCCTTACTGGTCTCACCGTTAGTGCCAAGTATGTCTGTGTGCTAGCAGAGTGAGGTTTAAATGACATTCAGTCCAGAAAGCTGGAGAGAAAGACCTTTGGTCGTAGGAAACCTGCAGATACCAACATTTCTTCCCTCTTCTCTCAGGTCTTTCTGGCTCTTTGAAAATTCCCAAGACATTAGTTGTGTTTTATTTTAACTCACATTTGCAGCACAAACCTTTTTAGAACTTAGGAGGGCAGAAAGAAAGGAGTAAGGTACAAAAATAGATTTGTGTTAGAGTTGTACATACTTAAAAGACAATAATTCTTCAGTGTGTGGCTGTTTATAGATTGATTTACCTTGGACTCATGTGCAGTTGAGAAGTTGAAATGGGAAGCAAACCAACTGAGGCATGATTTACTTTTATTTTTTTAATGACTCCCCAACATTACTATATCAGCCGCGCTGGGAAGCCTGGATCAGCTCTGCTTTGCCACATGGCAGCTCTGTTTTTTTGAGTTGGCCCCGGTTAAGGTTCAGCATCAGTTCAGTGATGGGTTTCTTGTTGGGAGTTACCGAGGAGTCAACTCAGTTAATTCATTCCCAACACTTTATGGTTGCTTTTACAATTAAAAAAAATAGAATATTGAATAACATAATAACTATGATGTTGAGTGTATATTTTATGCTTTGAGACATGCAATATGTAAATTGGCCAGAAAAAAACAACAAAACAAAACAGCAGCTTGAAAGTGGTGTTTTGTCATTGTTTCTGTATTAATATTTAGTGTGCTCTGGCTAGCCTATCTTACCACTCTGTGCTTTCTTTATTTTCTTTCTTCAGTCTTATTTCATTTGTCTGGAGAGAGGGCTGTTGGTCCATAACAAGTAATGAGCTCTGGCTGCTCACTCAGTTCAAGGTCTCTTTGGATTTGACTCTGAGAAGGCTTGCCTATTTTCAGTGAACATTTACAAGAATGAGCCTCTGTCATATCATAGAATCACAGAATGGTTTGGGTTGGAAGGGACCTTAGAGATCATCAAGTTCCAACCCCCCTGCCATGGACAGGGACACCCTCCACTAGCCCAGGTTGCTCAAAGCCTCATCCAGCCTGGCCTTGAACCCCTCCAGGGATGGGGCACCCACAGCTTCTCTGGACAACCTGTTCCAGTGTCTCACCACCCTCACAGTGAAAAATTTCTTCTTATCACATGCAGTTAGAGCAGATATTAATGTGAGGTCACTGAGAGAAGTGTTTGACTCGAGAAGAAAAAGATAAGCGTCTAAGAACAAAGATCAAGGTGCAGAGAAATGAAGAATTAGTAATAAAAATATAAACTAGGGAGGACCGACAGGAAGAAAGTTACCTTTGTTTACAGAGTATTTCTGCATATTCTTGAGGAGGCTCAGTGACTCAGGAACTGCCTCCTATCTGTAGTAAACCGTAACAGCTTCAAGAAATCTCACTTAATGTTCCCAACACACTTTAGAAATGAAGTACAGTAGGTACATCTGCTTGTCTCCTGTAGAATATTTACCTCCTGATGTCTCTAGAAGAGGGTCCTTCTCACAGCATGAGAGGCGAGCTGTGGTTTTGATTCCTCTGACTGTGTAGTTCTTCAGAATGGAAGAAGTGATTTTAGCATACTGCTTAGCATCAAAATAATCTTCCCTATCATGCCCTCAGATTTACTGTTACAAGCTGAATTGCCAAGGTAACAGAAGGAATTGATTCACTATTTAATTTCCTGTGGTGAACTGTACAGTGTGGTTTTTTGTTGTTTTGCTTCTTGACAGCAACATCTTTTGATTTTTAGTGGCCTCTGCTGGCCACTTCACAGCAAAATGGAAAATTCACCTCTCTGCCGCTTCTGAAGTGTTTTTGTTTCAGCAACTGTGATCATACTCCTGTATTTGATTTTGTTTGTATGATGTCAAACTGCACCTCTATCTGTGGACGGAAAGCATTTTTCATTAACAGCAGTTTATCAAAATTTCTCAGGAGCCCTGAGATGCTGCAGTCAGAAGGTTCCTATTCTACGGGAGGAAGACATTCCTCCACAGACTCCAACAAAGCTTCCAGTGGAGATGTTTCCCCTTACGACAACAACTCCCCGGTACTGTCTGAGCGCTCGCTGCTGGCAATGCAAGAAGAAGTTGTGCAGAGCCCAGATAAGCTGTACAAGGTACCTGAACAGTACACGCTGGTTGGACATTTGCAGCCCAAGACAAAGGAGAATTCTTCTGCATCACAGGCTGGAAAGGGTAAGAATACATCCTGCTCATGTTCCTCCTCCTTAGCAACTGATGGGGTTTCTGAAATAATTGAAATGTGTCTCCTCTGTGTGATCATCTACCAGGATGTGAGGAGCAATAGTGTAAATAACCTTAAAAGAAATGACTGACCAACATCATTTTCTTGTGTTGAGCCCAGAGGGTCTGTGCTCAGTCCTCCTTGTTAGCTCAGCCATCTGTCGAGGATGCTGTTGGTATGGCATTTCCCAAAACTTGGAGCTATTGTGTAGGAAAACAGGACTATGTATGTTCTGCTTTTCAGCCTATCTGTGACAGTGTGGCAAAGATTTTGACTTCTGGTCATGATCTGTAGGACTGTAATACCTGCAAGGTTATGATCCAGACTTTGGAAAAATCTGACACTCTAAGACATGAAGCTACAAATTTTCTCCAGTTGGAAAGAATGACCTCAACTCCTTCTCACTGGAGAACGCGGCTGAGCTGCACAGCTTGACACCTGCTGGCAATTACACACCTAGCACTGCTAGCGGAGGATAACATCATTTCCAGAGCTATCCAGGCAGTGCACACCTGAATTATTTCTTCTGTAAAGAACTGTGTTTGAAACTTATAGCTCACCAGCACTTAAGATGCTTTTCATTAAAAAATATTTTTTAAAAACAACTTTCATGAAATGGATATTTAGGGAGCCAAACTTTAAGGACTTCCAATGCTTAAGGATGCAGGTAATTAGTGGTATTTTTAAAACCATTTTATTTCAGAGGTATGGTTAGGCACGTAATTCTCTTTGGAATTAATGTGATTTAGGCTATTATCTCAGTTATATGCTCTATAGATGCCAGTGTGTATTTATCTTCTGTATTCAGCATCTAAATTTCCGAATAGATTTCAAAATTTGGTCAGATTTCTAGTAAGTTATAAACAGGAAATTACATTAAGTTTTATCATATTAACCATCTTTTGGACTTTACTATGCATCACAACAATACTGGACCATGACGAATTAGGAAATTCCTTTACTGCCAGATGGAATCAGAAAAAGGCACAAAGCAGTTATAATCCAGCACAGTGCCTGATGTGCGCATTTTATGGAATCTCTGTTCTGTGACAGCACTTCCGTGTAAGAGTCGCGTGATGCTGCAGGTTGCTAGAGCATGCCCTACAGTAACTCCTGGGGCTGGGGCTGCCTGAGGAAGATTCGCCGTTTTCCCGTAAAAAGCACATGAACTACCTTCTGTTGGCTGGTCTTGTGCAAATTCTTCCACTGACTTTAGTAAGGCTTGAAGGGAATTCCAGGCTCTCAGCAAGCTCAGCTGTCCTGCCCATACAGAGGTCACTGAAGTCATTGCAGGATGTGAGCCTGGGACAAGGAGTGGCTGTGGACAGCACCTTTGAGATCTGTTTGTGTTAGGGACTGTTCAAGCCAGGTGCTAGTATATGCTAATGACTGATGCCTTACATAAAGTTTTAAGTCCTCTTAACATTTGAATGCTTTTAAATAATTGCTTATTCATTAAGGATTAATTTGTCCCCTTCTTCCTGTTCTTACTGCTATTTAGATGTTTCCGAAGATAATTTTGATATCTGGGGCACCTGGCATTCAACACTGAAAAGTGGCTGCAAAGATCCAGCAATGACAGGTCAGTTACTTCTCAGAAGTTTGAGTGTTTGATGTAACACTTTCCTGGGTTTGAGAAGTCACGGTTAAACCAGGAGGAGATCTCACATTGTCCAGAGTTGGACTTTCAAAAGGTTCCTGTTTAATAAAATACAGAGAAACATAGTGGTTGTACAAAAGCAGGAACATTTCAAATGCCGTGAGATTTGTTAAAAAGTAGTTTTAAAATTACGTAAAAAAAATAGTTTTATATTCTTTTTAAAGCACTTCATTGGAAGGTGGATGCCCAGTGGGGATTTGAGAGCAGCCACTGCCGTGGCAGTAGCACGGGGTGTGAGGTTGGCAGTCCCGGGTGCTGGCCCTGCTGCTGGCTGGCATCATCCAGGCAGATCCCTGGCCCGTCCTGCCTTCGTTGTTCTCTCTGCATCCACCTCGCAGAGGAACTGTGAGACTGAAACACCGCCCTGCTTTTCAAGCACTTGAAAGAGCAAAGTGGTACTGTTAGACATGGGTCACAGAGGTGTGGGGCTGCTGCTGTGTGTCCCCACGTTCAGCCAACAGCTGGGGAGGCTGTTCCACCTCCAGCTGCACGGCCTGATGATACAAGCCCCCCTCCTCCTACAGTGTGATGCTGGGGAAAAGCAATAACCTGTTCAACACCACGTAAACGATTACTCAGACTGATGTTGTCTTTCTGACTCTGGCCCCCAGGTTCATACGGGAACATATACGAAAGCAGCTTGCTGCGACCCGGACAGTGCTCTCTTTCCCAGGGGAACCTCGCCGCATGCTCTCCTCGGTGGCAGGGCAGCTCCTCCGAACTGGACAGCAGCAGGCAGGGCATGCGGAGGAGCCAGACGACTGCTGCCATTCCCGAGTGTCAGCTCCACTCCACAGTGTCTCTGGGCTGCGGTGACCCGCACGTTGAGGTCAGCAGTAGGAGTTCAGACCTGCCACACTCCAAGTCGGAGCGGCACTTGACTTTAACCAGCATGGAGGACCTCAGGGAGCACGACTCCAGCGCGGGTTGTTCACAGAGCACAGCCAAGCCCTCTTACAGAAAAGAGAGGCCACCACCCCCTTATCCAGGCCCGACAAAAACAAGCTCCGCGTTGTCACAGCGGTCGAGTGTCTCTTCAACGTTGCACTCTTTGTGGAGACATCAACGCCAAGATAAAAGTTCAGGGACCAGAGCGGCTGGAGGGCCGCCAGCCAAAGCTCCCGGCCAGGCCGCCTCCAGGCAGGAGCAGCGGGCCCCGCGCACCCAGGCGCCTCACGGCTGCTCCCCAGCACCTCACAGTCAGAACAGTAAAAATGTCTCCGAGGCGGACTGGCAGGACTGGCAAAGAGAGAGGTGGCAGATTTGGGAGCTTCTATCAGCTGATAACCCCGACGCCCTCCCGGAAACCCTTGTATGATCAGACTCTGCCGAACTGCCACTCCTGCCTCCCTCTGCCAGGAAAACCGCTGTGACGCGGGAGGACAGGGAGGGCTTGTGTGTTTTATACCAGCTGAATTGCGTATACTTTTTAAAACTTTGTTCACTTTAATTTCTTTACAGCACTGTCAAGCAGTCCATTTACAAATGCAGTATGTTCCTGTTTTTCAGCAAGATTTCGAGGAAAAAACAAGGTGAAAATTTTAATCTAACAACTGTATGCATACGCTGTGTGTAAGATAAAACTGTTGCTTTGATGTTGCTAAAAATGTATTTA
Source organism: Syrrhaptes paradoxus (assembly GCA_013400615.1). Lineage (NCBI taxonomy): Eukaryota > Metazoa > Chordata > Aves > Pterocliformes > Pteroclidae > Syrrhaptes > Syrrhaptes paradoxus. Next base: position 13,956 of record VZTO01021966.1, on the reverse strand, counting down.
TATATCTGCAGTTTGGATGATTGTATATTCTGTAAGGGGTATTGTATGATAATCGTATATTATGTTTTCATATACAGATGTCGATCAATGATGACTCCTTTTTTAAAAATCTCTGCACTTACATTACCATGAGATGCATTGGGATTCTATAGAAAGTGCACAAGCTGGTTTCTGTGCTTATATAAAAAACTGTTAAAGGGGGAAGTTGTCCTTCTTTCCACTGCCTATTGAAAAACACTAAAATAGAGTGGAACATGAAAAGCCATATGTTTTATAAGGGTAGTAGTGAGCTTAGAGGGGAAAATAGCAAATATTATTTTCTTATATATTTGCAAACAAAATTAAAATTTGATACAAGATTATAAAAATGTTTTTTTTAGATTCTGGTAGGAAGCAGCTCAGAGAGTCAACTAAGACCAAGGCCGTGCCTAAAACCAAATGTAGTGCAAGGTCTGCCCTCCCATTCTAGAGTAAAACCAATGTTATGTATACAGGATATAATATATATATATTTATAAATGTATGATTTTATGTATTGTTCTAAAACAATAAACTGGAATCCAAATTTTAGAAGACCCAACCCAATAAATGGAGGTGTGTAACAACTGAGAAAGAATATGGCTTTTCCTTTGAAATGACAAAGCTTCAGCATTAAGAAAGTTAGACAAAGCAAAAAGAAAAATGCAGACAGACGGACATACGAGAGGGAGTCACGCAGAGTTTCAGACATGAGCATGACATTTGGAGAAGTTCACAGCTGCGTTCCTAAAGATATTGTGCCAAAGTCTGGGTCGATAGTACTCCTTCCATAACTGTACGTTGCATTGTTAAATATTGCTGTTTTATACACGTTCTGGTGGTTTTAAATTGCAAAATTGTTTATAGCCAGCAGGTGGCAATGTACTGCAGTATTCTAGAGAAAATTATTTTTATCACTTGGTAAGGGAAAGTGTATCATATCAAAAGGATTTTATAAAACATATTAGTCTTAAGTTTAATGAAGACTTACTCAGTGATGTTGTCTTTAAGTTCTATCTTGTGCCATAATGATGGAATAAAAAGCTAAGCAAAAAGAGCATATTTTTTGCTCCTTTTTTTGAAGTAAGGTTTATGTCAAAATTTATGTGTTTTTATTGCATTCTTGAGTATCTCTGTCAAAAACACCTAAAAGGCTTAGGAGCTTATGGATGACTTTCACAGATGACTTAAATATACAAGATCCCAGGTTTTGCATGAGTTTTAGGGCTGAAATCCATCATATAAAGAGCCTGCCCATCATATCTCCATTTTCCTAAGTGGAGTTGTAAGATAAAAGCACCTACCCAAGTAGACAGGGGCAGGATTTGGCCTTTGACTGTCAGGCTGGCCAGCTCTTTGTACAAATCCTTCATTCAGAAACAGTCTCAGCTCTGTTCTTCTGGTGGTTGTAAGGATTTTCCAAGTACAAATCTTGATACTGCACTTGATAGGAAAGATTCTTACATGTAGCTTATTGCAGCAGCTCTGTGTCAATTTATTACCGAAAAAACCCACCCCAAATTAAAAAGATAATGGGAATATAAGCAAGGACGAGAAGGGGCTCTCACAAGCAATCTTGACTATTTGATCTTGTCTCAATATTATCCCAGGGTTGATGCAGATTTGCTACAGGAAATTAAAGCTCCCTAACAGTTCTCAAAACCAGGCATAGAGTAAATCCTGCTGCAGAAGATATTCTTATTATACACAGACTAGATGTCCATCTCTTCATTTTAAATCCCTTTCCAAATATAGAAGCACCTGCACATAGCATTTTTAGTGAAAGATGGCTAGCGAATACTCAGCCTTATGAAGAGCTTGCTTTTGTTGGTACCTCTCTCTGTATATATGTGTATATTTGTGTATATTGCCATCTATGTGGAGTTTATGCAAAAACAGAGAACAAGAAATGAGACCACTGCTGGAGGACAACCTTGTCTGCACGCTTTTTAATATACAATTGCTTGAAAAAAGCAGATACAGAATAAATTCTGATGAATTAAAACACTTGCCAAGATAACGTCATTTCTATCTCTGACTTTCATTTGAACAGGACAGAGCAAAATGATCATGAGCGGGTTAAGGATGTGGTAATTTGTAGTTGTACCTCTTGCACACATCGCTAAGAGCCAGAACTGCCTTGTTCTCACAGTGAGGTTATTCTGTAAAATTATTCAGAGTATGCTGTAAGATTGTTCCTCCTTCTGTAACATAGGAGTAGAGAGATGTGTGAAATAGCAGTTGTAGGTACAGAGTAAAGTTTGCATAAAGTAAAGCTTATGCGGTAGGAGTGATGTTTAAGGCTCTCTTTCCCTGAGCAGGTCCAGAGGCTGGTGGAGCATTTGAGTCTGAAAGAAGAGGATTTTTACAGCCAAGATGCAGTGTAGGAAAGGGCGAGTGGGAAAGACCTCACTAGCTTCTGGCAAAAGGCTGCTGTGATGTGTAAACACATACCAACATCCTGAAGACAAAATAGGTTGTAATGAGGTGTGCACAATACACCTAGCCTTGGTAAAACCCATATTTTCTTTAAATTTGCTTTTTTTTGTATTTCATAAAAATAAGTCAATTAAACTAGAAAAGCATTATTTTATTGACCAGCTTTAGAACAAAGGCAACCCGTAGTCCGAGGCAAAAGTCTGTGATTCAAAGCTCCAATGATTTATCTCAAAATCTGGTATTATTTTAACTGTTTAGGCACTCATTTTATCCAGCCAGGAGAGAAGCTGGGCATCCTTGTGTGCCTCTGCACCTGCCTTGCCGTCACCGAGCTGGAAGCTCATAGTGAGGAGCTTCTCCTTGACTCTCCCACCCCACCCGGGAGAAGGGGCTGATGCTGGGTGCTGCTGCGACTGAAGGCAGGCGCCTGTTCCTGCGGTCCTCCCGCATCCTCCCGAGCTCAGCTCCCACCTGGCCCCGGCTGCCGCAGCCCCTTCCCCCTTCGTAGCCCCTGCCCTGCCTGTGTGTCCACATCAGCATCGGTGTCTTAAGATACAGAGGGAAAACCAAGGTGATGGGAGGGCAAAGCAGTGAACAAGCTGGTAAATGGGGAGCACGGGCAGCTGCTGTGGGTGACGGGGCATTAGTGAGGGCTCGGGCACTCTGCTGAAGTGTTAGACACTTGTCTTTCCAGGCTGAAATCAGAGACATCATTTCTTTTGATGTCTTTTTTTTTATATTTCATGAGAAATGTAGGCACAAAGGGTTGTTTCTGGGTTTATGTTAGCTGATGGACTTGTGGGGGCTATTCCATTTTACATCTCTGCAACGTTTTCCTTCCTATGATGCCTCTGATGGTGAAGGTCCACAGTGTGGGGCTATCAAAGCCTTTTCTCTAACTGTTTCCCTTAGGAGCAGGATTCCTGTCACAGCAAAAAGGTCACAGGACCCTCCTTCGATGAAGAGCACATAGGGAAGGTCTCCTCCGGACATCCTGAGGCCTCAGGGCAAACTCCTGCAGTTCAGTTCTTCCCATCACATCCCATCACACCATGTTGGTTCATACCTAGGACTGAAAAAAACCTTTCTCCTGACAGTCTGAGCCTCAGGAAGGTGAGATGTGGGTGCCCTGAAGATGGGGTGTTGCACTGGAATGCCAAAGCCCAAAGGTAAGGCTGTGTGGGTATGGCCTGTGCTGGTTTAAGGCACAGGGAGCCTGGGAAAGCCTGAGGCTTGCTGTGCCAACACCCCGTTTTGTACTGGGAATAAAGGGGAAGCCTCAGGCTCTGGGGTTGCCTGCTGAACACCTTTGGACTCCCTTGAAGACACCAAACAAGGGCTCTTCCCCACCAGCCAGACCAGCTGGGTTGGGAGCACCCTGCACACAGGCAGCTTGGGTGGAAGTGCCAGCAGAGAGCCTCCAGCTCCCAGACTGGTCAGGGTAAAGTGCATGCCTCATCTTGCTCTGCTTCACACATCTCAAAAAAACAAGCAGCAAAGTTTAAACCTGGGTTGCAGTATAAATATCTGATAGGGAAGGGAGAATCTTCAAGAGGCAGTTCTTCAAGAATCAGGTGTATGTTGGGCTGGAGGGAGAGGGTAGGGTGTCCCACCAGTCCCTGAGCTGGTGGCTCTGGGCTCCTCTGGGTGAGTCCCCTTGGGAAAGCAGCAGCTTTGGAAAATGAACTTCTAGCTTGGAGCAGAAGTTTCCATTTCACTCCTGTTGCAGGAATAATGGCAAAGTGCCGTGCAGAAAAAGGGAAGGAGCTGAGAAGAAAGGAAGGATACCAGAAGAAGGCCTGTGTTAGTAAGGGAAATTCCTTGTTCCTGCCACTGCCCATGAAGAGACATCCCATCATTGCTGCAGGTAAGCCCCGAGCCATGGAGTCACCCACACATCCCACTGGGATGGGGCAGGGCAGTGCTCAGCTCCCTGCCACCCTGGCTCTGCCTGAGGTGCATGTCCTGTTTGTGGTTCTTGTAGGGGTCCTGGTTATATTTCATCTTCTCTGCCCCTCAGTCCCAGTGATCTTCATATGCACAAGATCTATTGGATCTGCCTTGCGTACAAAAGAGGGAGCAGAAGTCTGTATGCCCCTGTGGGGAGAGCTGTTCAGAAGCTTTTTGGTTTAATATTCATACTGGCCTCAGGCAATTTTCTTCTCCGTCTTTTAGGGGAGTGGGCAGAAAGAACGTGTAGTTGTCCTTTCCTCCCATAACAGGGGATTAGTTTAAGCACACAGATAAGGAACATCAGGGATGCAGATAGCAATGGAAGAACAAAAGTAACCAAGAGACTGGGAAGACAGAAAGCCCCACTGTCCCTTTTCATATAAAAGATTTAAAAAAACCCTTCTATGACCATTTTTCTTTTAACCAAGTGAGCGATACCCAGTGTCAAGTCTGATCAGTCCCCACCCAGTCCACTGGGACAGATCTGAGTANTTTTTTTCTTTTTTTTTTTTCAAAATACCTAGTGTTACTATAAAGTCACCTGGGCACAGCAAGGAGGGCGTTTATTTGCCATGCTGCATATAGAAAAGGGTAGCAGAATCTACTGCATGTCCGGTGCAGGGCTAGGCTTGGACTCAGAGTCCAAAGCCAAAAGCTGACTCGTGCTGACACTCAGGTTTACATTCACCTCTGAACAAATCTTAAGAGGTTTCTTTGGCAGGAGAGAGAGAGAGAAGAAAAAAAACCAAACCATGAACCACAATCATGATGCTTTTGCCGCTTAGCAAATGTCCTCTTCACCTTTGTAGGCAGCTTGGTGGATTTCCTATAGTCTCCTCGACAGCGGTGAAGACAGCCCTCCCTGGCAGCGAGCACCTCCCAACCGCCACTGCTATAGTGAGGAGCACACTAACCTTCACCCCGATGGCAGCTGGCAATGCACACCACACACAGCCACCCTCCCGCAGGACCCTGGGGCTCCTCACTATCTACACACCATGGGTGCCCATCTCTCCATGGCTCCGATACCCTTCTACAGCACATCCCTCACTGCCGGCAAGTTTTGCGCAGGACAAGTCCATACAAGGAGGTGGGTGGGCAGGGTATGAGCCCTGGCAGTTTCCCATCCTCAGCCCAGCTCCAGGAGAGGTCTCAGGGCTCTCGTTGCCAGCCCACAGGCTTTGCTGTGCAACCATGTCAGATCTGGTGATCGGAGAAGTCTTTGTCGAGCAGAGCAGAGGTTCTGCTGTAAGGATTATCATCATGTACCCATTGTGCATCCATCGTATACACTTGTTTCCAGTCACCCAGCAGGAAATGTTATTTGGCAGGCATATGCAAACACACTAGCAGGGCAACTGAAGCAGACCTTTCCGCTTAGAAAGTTTCTGTTCGCTGCACAAGTGTGTTAATGTATAACCATTATAACTGGATCAACAAGAGCCGTGCTGAATGCCTCGATTCTTCCACCCAGCAAACAGGCGGCTGGGCTGAGTTCCTCATGGCTGGAGCCCAAACCCTGCCAGCCTCCTCCCATGTGAAATAGATGTTCGGTCTAAGGCTTTTCTTAAATTTATCCATATGAGCCTTGCCTTTCCACTTTTTGGTCTAGGTGCATATCTTTTTATTCAGTAAACTAAGACAAAGGTCATCTAGCTAGGCCAGCTGAAAACTCAAATATCTGCTGCAGGTCGGAACTTGTGGAGCTCTCCTTTAAAGTATGAGAATTTTGGGCCATGTTCCCACAAAGAGATTAACCACAGAAAGAGTCTCATTGCCCAGCTCTCTGCGAGGCTGGGTGCTAATCTTCCTTTCATGCTTTCTGAATGTTGTACTCTTGTAGATGCAACAGAAAAGACATAAAACTAGTTTTGTTTGTGGAGCCTTTTCTAAGGGTGTTGAGTTCTGCTTCAGTTTTTCTGCTTGCCATTGTCCCATGTTTAACACCAGGGCCACTCTGAAGTGAATGTTGAATAATCGGGCTGCCAAAGAAAGTCAGTTCATGTGGAGATTCGTGTTAACAGCTGGCATTGCAAACCAGATCAGACTCACGTAATGCTGACCGTTTCATTTGACTGAATGTAAGAAACTGTCATTTGGAGAACCAAGATTGTAGCTGTTGGAAGAAAATATATAAAGCAAGAGTGTGTTGTGAGAGAAACAGTACCGAGACCTTTTCACACTCTTCAGGTAATGTCTGAAGCACTTGATGGCTTTGTAAGAACCATGTTGCGGGAAGTGCCCTCATAGCTCACTTCTAACATAAACTGCATCCATTAGAATTCCTGTATTTTTAGCATCAGTTCCTGGGGACTACAGGGGTTGTGTAAGGATATGGCATGTATTATTACGAGGCAAAGCTTTGCGCAGTCCTGGGTGTGGCTGGAATGCTTTCCCCGTGCTGTGGAGGAGGTGATGGGGAAAAGCAGCACCGGAGACCTCCGTTCACCTCTTCTCTCATCCCAAGCACAAAGTGGGTCCCTGCCTAGTGCCTGGTCTCAGGTGCAGGGGCAATCGTAATTTGTTTCTCAGTATCTGCCTTAGTATTGAACAATAAATACTCAAAGGAGTGGATGAGGTGGGCTCAGATGAAGTCCCTGTGGTGCAATTAAGTAGTTTAGAAAGGACTACTTACACCACGGAATTTCAGGCAGTACAAAACAAAAAATCGCAAAATCACCCTTCAGAATTATTATTAATTGACATTACTGCACTACACAACCAAAATGCTTGGTTTTTACCTTATTTTTCTCAGAAGACAAACCTTTTTATAAGCAAAATGCCCATCTGTGGCAGCACCCCAGTTTTGCTGCTATCCTCAAGAGCAGCATTCTGTTCTGGGTATCACCTGGGACGGCTCAATCCCACACTGTCAACTTGTTCTGCCATGGCCTGGGGAAGCCACCGTGTCCGGAGCACCAGGATAAGGGAAGCATCCACACAGTTCCCCAGAGGTCTCCTTCGGGAAGGTTCTGGCTGGAAAAGCAGACTTGGTTGCTATTCTTCATTAGTAGTTCCTGAGACCTCCACTATTGTGGGAGACAAGAGTGTGCATGGGAGCGCATGGGGGAGAGCAGAAGGTTCAGCTGCAATCTTACGCAAGTGACCCCATTACCTTCTCTCTTGCCCAAGTAAGATGTTGCCCTGTCTGTTTTGCAATGTAAAACATTAAGATGAATATTCCAAAGCAGCCCAGTACTTTGCCAGGAAGCTCCAGGATTTTAAAGAGGATGATGTGCTACGACTTTCAGTCAGGCTGTAATTTCATCCAGGTTTTGTATTGGCCAGCAAAACCACAGCAAAAGGAATTGAGCCTCAAAGGCTTCCAAGAGCTCTGTTAGTACTGCTGAGACACAATCCAGCAAAACATGTGAATATTAATCACAGATAGATTTCATCAGGGATAAAGGAAGAAAAACAGATTGCCAGTAAGCAGCTCAAATCCTGGCATTTTCAAGGAGAGCTCCTAGGCAATGTTAAGTCTTCTGAGCATATGGAGGGTTGAACAGATCAAAACGGTTCTTCAGTAACACCTGAGCTCTGGCTAAGCAACATCCTCTGCTGCCTCAGCCGTGCCCTGGATGCCTGCAGTTGTGCAAGCAGGAGTTTTAAGACTTCTCCTACTTGCAAGTCATTAGTTGCCATGTGTGTATGGAAGTCTCCACCCAGAGTGGCTGTGATCCGGCCACACACAGCTGCTGTGGGGCTGTGAGGGCTGGACGATAGATTCAGTCAGACCTTCCTGGTTTTGCTGTGATGAAAACAGGGAACCGAATGGGCAAGGAATACAACATCACCTCCAGGAACTGCTGGGAAGAAATGAGGCTGGAGAGTTACCTTGAGTGCCTGGGTTTACACAGCATGGTGCCTGAAGCACAAGACACAGCTTCAGCTCTCTCACTTTGTGCAGACCTGTGAGGGGACAGCAGGGCCTTTGTCATTCATGGATGGTGCTTGAGATTCAGCAAACTAAGCTTAGTTAGTGGTAAAATATTACAGGCTGTAATGTGTAATGAGTGGCCAGTGTGTACTGGGGCAGTAATGCACTGTCCTGTTCCACCAGGATGAGCTGTGCATGGTGAGGGCAGGAGGAAGAGCAGAGAGCCCTGTCACAGCACAGCTCTGTGGCAAATGACCTCCAGAAGTCACCCAGTCCAAGCCCTTGCTCAAAGCAGGGCCAGCTTCACAGTTCAAGCAGCTTGCTCCATCACATTTTGGGAGAGGGATTTCAAAACCTCTCTGGGCAACCTGTTCCAGTGCTTGACCACTGTCATGCTGTAAAAGTTTTTTCCTTTTATCTTGTTGGGATTTCCCCGGTTACAGCTTGTGACCATTCTCCTCCTGTTGCTGTGCATCTCTGAGAAGACTGGGGCTCTGCACGGGCAGCTGTACCCTGCAGTGCCAGGGAATATAAGGGAATCCCATCTGGCTGCACTGCGTTGGAGCTGGGGAAATGCCACCTGCTGAAGGGCTCTTGCTGCTGCATAGAAGAACTGCTGCAAAATTGAAGGTAGGTGCAGAAATTCTACATCATGAGCTGTCACTGCTGGTTTAGGTCTTTGTAATTGTGAGAGCAAAAATGACCACTCTTCCTTCTGCTTGTGGATTCCCAATACCAATACTCATTCTGTATTGACTATATATACATATGTATTTTTTTTTCTTCAGTAGTTGCCTGTGTCTTGTGACCCTCTAGCACTCCAAGAACTGTCTGAGGGGATCACCACAACCTGTGGCCATGTGGCGCAAGAAACTTCCTTGATCAGCTGTTGCTCAACTTTCTTCAGGTCTCCTTTCACCCAGGCTTTTTCAACATAGCACTTTGCCAGCGGCTATTTTTTAGTGGCGGATTTCTAGGGCTTGTAAAGGAGGACATGCTTCTAGGAGATATCATTAGGGACACATGGGACATATCCAGGTTATGCAATGGAGAACTCAGAGAGGACTGACAAACTAAACAGTTTACCTTGTAGATTTACAAGACACAGACACATTTCTGACAGCTGTGGAAAGACTAGATCAGGTCCAGCTGGTAACAATTCTGGTGTACTGTCAGGCACAGTGTAAGAAGCTTTGCCTTTTTAATCAGTTGATTGAAATCTCCTGTCCTCGTGCAGTATTGCGATGGGGTAGCTATACTGCTGCTAGTTCAACAGCCAACTACAGCAGTTTGCATTGAATCCCCTTTTGTGCCATGGGCATTATCTACGCTTAACTTACTTGGAAAATTTGCATTTTATTTTCTTTCAGAGACCACCCCTGTCAAAGGAATCCTTGCTTGCCCTCTTCCATTCTGTGAGCTTTTTCTCTCCACAGTCTTTGGGACCCCTCCACCCAGAAACTGGGTATCAGTGTTTAACATCATGCAGCAGCTGAGGGCCTTCTGTATTTTTTGGCTTCATTGGACATGGTTAAATGATAATCCAGTGATCTCTTGCTGCCCTGACTGATGGTGACACACACGTCCGTGACAGGGGGTCTCAGCACCCCTCACTGATGTAGCCAGACATAGGAATTATACCCAAAAACTTTGCTGCTCAAGTGCAGTCCTTCCAGGAGACCACTCATTTCAGTGCCTGGGTGCACAAGAAGCTCCTGGGTGAAGGATTAAGTCCTTTGCTCTTAGAACATTACTTTTATTGGGCCTCCAAACTATTTGGTGTGTGAGACACCTCCTCTTGGGACTGGAGTAACGGGCAGCTGCCTCCCTCCCTCCAACCCCATCCCATTGTACCAAGGACAGTGCTGCAGCCCCTGTCTAGCGTTCCTGTTCATCTGCTCTTCTCACAAAACCAGCTCTGAATAATTTCATGTTCTGTACATCTTTATTTTCCTGTTCTGTCTTGTATACTTCACACTTTCCACATCTCTGCATTTCTTGGCCCTGAACTCCCCAGAAGCCTTCAACACTGCTCAGAGTGGAGTTCTCCTTGGGGCCATGCTGTGCTCAGTGGAGGGAAATAGGGACGGTGAGATGGAGGGTGAGGATTTTATCTCAGACAGGAGCTCCAGTGTGTGTATGTGTCACTGCTGTGGGGGCCAGGAATGGAATGAATAGGAATGTCCTTTCTCCTCAGGGAGCAGGCAGGGACTGCCATGCCAGAGAAGAGAAGGGGAAGTAGTTTCCCCCGCATCTTTCTGCCTCTAGAACTGCTCCTTCCTGAGCCCATTTTAAGAAATGCTGCCCAGAGGGTCTATATGATCTTTCTTACTCTCCAAAGCCACGCACTAGATTGGCAAGATCAGTAACACTCTCAGTCCCAGGATATTAGTTGCAGGTTTTTTTTCTGGAACTGTATCAAAGTTCCTGTTAAATATATAAAGTATGAATTGTTGTTCTTTATTAGGACCAAGAAATATTTTATTTACTAGATGGAAAACTGTTCTGACTCAAGAGATAAATGCTTTTATGGAGCGCTGCTTTTGTATAGGCAAGCCTGGAGGGATGGGCTGGCAGATTCTTTTTAATCCCTTTGGAAGTGGGGTTGGGGAGAGGGATTTTTTTTCAAGGAAAAATGCAGATTTGGCATCCTAAAGCTATTTGTCTGAACTTGCTGGGTAGCATGTATTCTGTTGTTTAATGCTAGATGAATAGAAGGGAATCAGACATCTCTGTAATTCACTCCATGGCCAATCCAGCAGGAATGTGGAAGACCCAGTTTTGAAAACTTTCTCTTTCCTCAGCAGGGTTTTCACCTCCTTCCCCCTTCCTCCTCCCCTCCCAGCTCCCCTAAGGACAGGGTATGAACTGCAAAGCTAAAGGGTGTTTGCAGACAGATCTTCCTCAGGGTGACTGGGCAGGGTTATGCCATTATTAACATGCAGAGTCATTGGGAAACAGTATGTGACAGGGCGTGCACTGAGGGGCCAGACCTGCTGGGAGTGGGAGATGCAATCCACCTCCTCCTCAAGGCACCAGCCCAGTGTTTTCCACAAAGCTCTGTGGTGTGAACAAGGGAGTGAGGGAACTGTGCCCAGCCAACTCTTACAACTTGAAGAAAAAGATGTAGGAGGCAGATGATAAAAATTCCATAACTTTACACAGAGAATGGGATCGAACATAAATTTTCCATGCCTGGGGTAAATGTCCGCACCATTCAGCTGAAGAAGGGTGTGTTTGGGGGAGCACCAATACTGACTGAAATGTTTGGTTTAGGTCATGCCAAGTGTTTGCTTGATTTGGAATGAAATGTGGGATTATTTCCAAGAAAACAAAAACAATTTTTTCAGTGATCTGTTCTTTATTTATTTAGGCCAGCTCTTGAACTGAAAATGTCCTTTCCAGGGCACCCAATGCTGCCTAAGAGCAAAGTGTTCACACAGATGCGAGATGGACAAAAGCCAGAGCACAGGCCTTCAGGTTGCCCTGCCAGGGTTTCCCAAATATCTTCACGAGGACAGAGATGCTCTTTATTGCTTGCACAAGAAATAAATTCTTGCAAGTAAAGAAAAAATATATTCTCTCTCTTTTCCTCATCTCAAATGAAGTAGGGCTTGTTCCTATAGGTGTAGCCATCTATGCCAGCAAATTTTGAATTGCTTCCTTGCTAAATAATCTGGAAGAATTCAAGAAATCAGAAAAGCATGACCGCAAGAAGGGCGTGTATTCCTCTTGCTTGCTCTCATGGTCACTTGCTGCAGAAAACAATTCAAAATATATGCCATTTACTTTGTATGCTTGGCTTATTGCACTCATTTTGATGTCTGAAGGTTTATACATAATATGTAAGAAATCTCAGAGGACAATGAAATGTTTTGCTTCTTTGGAGTGGAAACAACTGACCTCCCTCCGGGCTTTTTGAATTGTGGCCACGTGAAACACTACGCTTTTATTTGCAGAGCTGGCCATGTAAATTTGTGCTGAAAACTGAGACTTTCTTCCAGGTGTGTCTTTAACCTATCTTTCTGTTGTAACATTTAAATCTGGCCCTCACAAGCTTCTTCCAGTATAGCAGCAGGGCAGCCGTTAAGAAATTTATACTCGCTGAAAACATAACAAGACACTGAGTATATTCAGTCCTTGCAGTGAATTTTTCTACCTTCAGACACGGTGAGCTCTGCAAGCACTATTGTGAATGCAGTTAAGGGTGCCTGGTGTATAGGGCAGTCATATTAAAATCGTTAGTGGTCCCTGAAAATAGATGCTTTATACAATAGAATGTTAGCAGAAAAAAATCTGGCTCATGATGAAGGGGAAACAACCAGTATTCACAAAAGAAAGGTTTCTAAAGGTGATGAATGCAATTGCAGTCTAGAGTCTATGTGCATGTAGGTATGTAAAGACTGAGGTAGGAGGGAGGGAATTGCCAAAGTGCCAGTTCTTTGACCTGAGAAGATTTTATCTTATTCTTTAGCTGTTTCAGCTGATTTAAATATTTTTGTATGTGTTTTAAAGCCCTTGGAGACAGGTGTGTGCATTTCTGGAAGCCCTATTAAACATCCTCTGCACTGTCAAGGACAAAAATTCAGTTTAAATGACCTCCCTGTCTGCACCAAATGGATGTTAAAAATCTCAAAATATCTCTTTTCAGGTTGGGAGTTTTACCTTGGTAGCTAGCCTGAGCATCTGCTCTTTCCTCCATGTAGCACAGTGCATGCACTGTTCAACCCTCTTCTCGCCAGAAGAGCAAAGTTTCAAGTGTGCTTCAGAGAAACCTGTCTGCACACACGCACACACTCTCACTCCTCAGAAAAAAAACCTGCTGCTTTGCACCTGGAATAATGAGTTTCAGCTCTTTCTTTAGCTAAGGGAAAGGAGCAGAGACTGCTCCAGAGCCCATTGCCCTGCCTGCCCAGAGACCTTGTGTCTGCTCAGGGCAGTGGACAACGGCATCTGTCAGACAGGAGGTTTAATCCTCTTCCTCTGAGCACCTTCCAGTATGGGTTTCTGTCTCAGGAAAGCCTTTTTTCTCCTTTTTCCTCAGGTCATGCTGATGGTACAGCTAGTTAGACTGAACACTCTCTGGCCTTGGCTTATGAGACGTGTGAGCCTTAACCAGCTAATGTATACGTTACACTGCATTTCCTGTAACATACCTTTTTTTATGATTCACTTACACTTTCTAGTGAATAAATCAGTATAACACATAATTTATAGAATGACGCACACACTATCATAGAATCATAGAATCACAGAACAGTCTGAGTAGGAAGGGACCATGGAGGTCATCTAGTCCAACCCGCCTGCAGTAAGCAGGGACACCTTCCACTAGATCAAGTTGCCCAGAGCCAGGGAGACAAAAAGCTTCTTGGTTAGTAGCTAGAGCTTTGTGCAAATGGTACAGGCAGCCTTGCTCAGTCTGGCAAAGAAAACATCCTGGAGAGCTGGTCCAAAAGCAGCAGATGTTCGGCATCTCTCAATACTTTGTTGAATTTGAATTTAAAAAATAGTCATGTAATAAAATAATATCAGTCTTACAGAAACTAAGGTAACATTAACCTGTATCAGCAAACAGGATGTCTTCTAGTATATATTGTTCTTTCCTATTATACCAGAACACTGTTGCAGTCAGGATTAGGTTCTTTTTCCCACAAAGATTTAAAATC
>VZTO01021965.1:120612-133466 GCA_013400615.1 Syrrhaptes paradoxus | reverse complement strand
AAAAAAAAAAAAAAAAGAAAAAAAAAGAAAAAAGGTTTTCTTAGGTTTAAGTGTCATTCCCTGTTGCAACTAGTGTCTCTGAGAGCATGGGACTATACAAACACATTAACAACATCTAGATCACCTTTGAATGCCCAAAGAACACACCTGTATTTCTTAGGGCAAGGGTAGTTATGGGACGCAGCTAAGCATAAACCATACAGAAACGTTTTCCCTTTCTTCAAACACAGACAAGTTCCTGCCTTGGCCCTGGAACAGATTTAATTACTTATATACATATTTCTAGAATAGTGTCAACAGGAGGAACTGAACAAGCCAGCAGCATGTAATCTTTTGCTTAGTGAAGGCAAATTGAAGTAGGTGAAATTTTCTTAGGCATTGCTCCCACTTGTAGTGTGAGTGCTGTGTCTCAGGTAGCAGATATAAATGTGAAATTTCTTCCCCCACATTAGTGAATTAAACCATAGATGCTATTTTCCCCCTCCAGAATCCCTGAGTCCCACAAGAAAAGAGTTTTATTTTTTGATTAATATCTATTTATATAAAGCAGGTTTTTTAGTTCTACCACCAACAGAACTGTTTGCTTCCTTTTCTCCTCACTTTCCTTTTTTGGCGCTGCATTTGCTGTTGTTTAGGCACACGACACAACTGTTCCTGTCAGGGATCTACTTTAAGCATTGCTATTATGACAGTTTTTTCCTGGATTTGGGATTGAAACTCTTCAGCTAACCTTTTTAACTCCACCCATTTGTGTTTGGTTAGCTTTTACAAGTCCACGTGACTTTTCACCTTTGTAAACCCAGAGTGAAGTCAAGATGTTCTACCCTTCACTTCCTTTTCTTCTTTTCTTCAGGGTTAACACTTCAAACATTCACACCAACTGTAGGTTAGTTGCATAATTCAACTAGTGCCTGCAATGATCTGATTAGCAGAGAAAGATGTTGCAAAATACAGTACTAATGCTTTCCTCCTCCTCCTTCTTCCTCACTTCCATCAGTAAAACTTCTCAGGTCCTTCACTCATTAAAAAATGGATTGAGAGCATTCCCTGAAGAGAATGTAGGGATGTCAGCTGGTGAGAAGCTCAACATGAGCTAGCAATGTGTGCTTGCAGCCTAGAAAGCCGACAGTGTTCTGGGCTGCATCAAAAGAAGTGTGACCAGCAGGTCGAAGGAGGTGGTTCTCCCCCTCTGCTCTGCTCTCACAAGACCCCACCTGGAGTACTGAGTCCAGCTCTGGAGTCCTCAGCACATGAAGGACATGAAGCTGTTGGAACAGGTCCAGAGAGGGCCACCAAAATGATATCAGAGGGCTGGAGAATCTCCTATATGTAGACAAGCTGAGAGAGTTGGGGTTGTTCAGCCTGGAGAAGAGAAGGCTCTGGGAAGACCTTCTAGCAGCCTTCCAGTACTTAAAGGGGGCTACAGGAGAGATGAGGAGGGAATGTTGATAAGGAATTACAGCAACAAGATGAAGGCTAATGGCTTTAAGCTGAAAGAGGGTAGATATAGATTGTGTATTAGGAGCAAGTTTTTTCCTGTGAGGGTGCCGAGGCATTGGAACACGTTGCCCAGAGAAGCTGTGGATGCCCCATCCCTGGAGGTGTTCAAGGCCAGGCTGGATGAGGTTTTGAGCAACCTGGGCTAGTGGAAGGTGTCCCTGCCCATGGCAGGAGGGGTGAAACTCGATGATCTCTTAAGATCCCTTCCAAGCCAAACCATTCTAATATTCTATGAAACTTCAAGTCATGGAATGGGGAGATAGTTATCAATATTCTTATGCAGATAACATCTCCATAAGAGCTGCAGAAGCTCTAAGCCAGTAGATCCTGCCTGAGCAGGAACTTCGTATTCCTCCCCTCAGCCCTCCTGAAGTGCTCTGCTGCTCCCAGGACAAGTATCCTCTGTCAAACCTTCAAGCATCATGCACACTAAAACACTGAATTGGCTTGGTTTTGTTGTCACTGACATTTTTCACTGCAGTTTTTGACTTCAGAGGAGAGTTCACTGATCTGAAACAGCTTAGGAGAGGTGCTGCAGGGTGATAATTTGCCAGCATGCTTGTATTAAAGGCTGCTCATTCTTGCTCACTTGAAGTGATGGCTTTTAAAAGGTTTATGTGATACATTCTGCATTTCTAATTGCACCACCTGTATTCACTAATCCCTGGTTTCAAAACCAAGAAGCACAGAGCACTGGTGTCCACGTTTCCCAGTGCTAGACCTCTCTAGTCACGCTTGCACTAGGTAGCACTTGGCCTTGAGTCTCCTTTGTACTCCATGCAGTGTCCCAGAAATCTTAACATACACTTATGTGTGCTTTAGTGGGGAGCGTGTGTTTATGCAGTTTTGAGTTATTTTGGTTCAAAAAGTGCAGCAATAACGGGAGAGGTATGTTGCATCTTTGTAAAGCACTGGGTTTCTTTACACTAGAAACCTGAAGATGTGAATTGTATGCTGTAGATATAAGAATAAAGTATGAGAACGTGGTTGCAGATATAAAAGCTGCTGCAATGATGTGGAGGACTGCTGAGGCCAAAAGGAGCCAAAATGACCTTTCATCTACTGTTTGTTAGGACAGACCCCTGGAGCAAGCTATTTGCAGGAACCAAGTTTTGTTTTAGATGCAACACAATGATTCACTCCAAAATATGGCCGGACAATACGCTAGTATTTATGAAATCTGGAGGATGAGAACTGTGAGCTAAACTGTCTGGCAGGGTAAACAGCTTGCACGTCAGCAATACAGTAATCCTTGGAGTTGGGTTTATATAAAGGTTATCTTATTTTCATTTCACTCATGTGAAATGAAAACTACAGGGAAAAGACAGAAGGACTAGCCTTTTTTTCTGCCACTTGCAAACCAATTGCTGACAGATCCTTAGCTCTGGTACAAACTGCTCATCTATCTGGCTTAGCACATGATCTGCTCCTCACTGCCCTAGAGCTTAATGTAATATTCTTAATGGTAAATTAACTTAGAGGGTGAAATTAAAAGAGAGGGAAAGTATGCATTTATAGTGACAGATCTTAATTATTTCATACCTCTGGCCTAAATGTAGTCAGGGTAAACTTTGAAAAAAAAAATCTAATATTGCCCAGATAAGTTAATAATTTTAATGGAAAATCAGTAATATTTTAATTGCTATTAAATTTTCATTCTCATTTTCTTCAAAACATCTAACTTTCTGGACATAGCAGTGCAAAATACCAGTCTTACACTGATCACACCTACTTTATATTGATGGTAGAAGATGGGTGGAATTTCGTTTTAGGAATATGTCATAATCAGTGGTTCATACTTACATCGCAATATGTTTTAAAAAAATGTACTTATTCGGTGTTGAAGGAATACAAAATAAACAGTTCTTATTTCTGTCACTTGCCTAAATACTACTTTCTATGAAGAAAGTTAACTCTGTCCCAGCCAAAACCAGGACAATACTATATACCAAATGCCAATGATCTGTGGAAGTGCATCACAGTTATTAGGGCTGATTGCATATTTCCAAGAGGAACTAAAATGCAGAAGACGACACAATCCCTAGTACACTCATTTGTACATTTCCGTGTGTCACGTCAAGCTATTGCAGCTGTATATCGTCTCCTATATATCCTCTGTCCCTCTACTCCATTCTCTGCTTTTCTACTCTTCTCTCTGTCCATCTACCCTCTCCAGTGAGACTTCACCTGGAGTGCTGCCTCCAGCTCTGTCATGAACCAACACTCCCGAGTCTTTCTCTTCAGAGCTGTTCTTATTCCATTCTCCTCCCAGACTGTATTTGTGCTTGGGGTTGCCTCAACCCACGTGCAGGACCTTACACTTGGCCTTGTTGAATTTCATGAGGTTTGCACTGGCCCACCTCTCAAACCTGTCAAGGTCCCTCTGGATGGCATCCCTCCTTTCCAGCATGTTGACTGCCCCACACAGCTTGGTGTCATCGGCAAAATTGGTGAGGGGTGCACTTGATCCCACTGTCCACATGTCCAAAAAAGATGTTAAATAAAAGTGGTCTCAAAACCAACCCCTTGGAACACCACTTGTCACTGGTCTCCACTTGGACATCGAGCCATTGACCACAACTCTTTTGAGTGCAGCCATCTAGCCAGTTCCTTATCCACTGAGTGGTCCATCCATCAAATCCATGTCTCTCCAATTTAGAGATAAGGATGTTGAGTGGGACAGTGTCAAAGGTTTTGCACAAGTACAAGCAGATGACATCAGCTGCTTTTCCATTATCTACCAGTGCTGTAAACCTTTTGTAGAAGGCCACCAACTTTGTCAGGCACAACTTGCCCTTAGTGAAGCAATGTAACTGTCACTAATCTTGTTTTCCACGTACCTTAGCATAGTTTCTGGGAGTTCTTCAAACTCCTGAATGGCCTCATATAAGTTAGGATGTTGCTTGTGAGCTTGAAGTCATTTACTTTCAGATGAAGTTCTGCAGGTTGAGTATTACAAAGAATGGATCAATTGTACTTTCCAGTTTGTATTAAATACTCATCTCTATTCAAGATAAGGTTTTCTCTATCACCATTTTGCTACTGAAAGCTGAAGGCAGGAACCAAGCCTCTTCCTTCTTCTCCTCATCCCACATTGTTGTTCTTTATTCTATGCTCAATTTTCTCTTCTGGAGACATCCAGCTCATTAGAAATCCAGCACACTAAATCTGATGCTGATAATGCAATAGTGTTAACTTTTTCCAGTTCACTGAAGGGCTGGAAGAAAACAAAAAGATAATCATCAGGGGAAGTTTGGTCACCAGTTGCTCATTCCTGTCTCCTCTACTGACACAGGAAATACATAATTTATACCAGGAGGTGTTCTTCACACAGCTTTTTCAGTGGCTAGGAAATTAGGTCAATATGTTTTCATTTAGTCTGAATTGGGTGCATTCATTTATTTATTTGCTTCTAGTGTGGCACAAACACTTTTCTTTTAACAATTCCTGGCACTTATATTAACATTCTGCTATAGCTAATGGCTGAACAATTATTTTTCCTGGAATCCAAATTGAAAGGTTAACCTTAGCATTTATTTTAAACATTTTAAATTGTTTTCAATTGCAGGAGTGTTTATGATACAGTAGCAGCTTAGAATAGAAAATAAATTAATAAATGAATTACAATTTCACCAGCTCTATAGGCAAAGTGAAAATTAAACTATAACAATGAGAAAATTAATGTAGTCACACAGTATTATTACTCCTTGGCTTGTAACTCAGAAAACCTCAGACCCTTTCATAGTGTATATTCTTTTCTAGTTTACACAGAATTGTTGATTTTTAAATAATATGAATAAGTGGGGTCTGTCAACTAGTGTGGACTGATTTTCTTTGAGTTCATTTTAAAGTGTGTACACCAATGAAAGAATCTGAATCTGTGGCCAAGTCATTTTTAATTTAGGGCCTTCATTATCAAGAGAATTAATAATCTTTTCAATTTTCTTCACTGGGAAAAGTTCTAGAAAAGTCAAGAATATGTATAAATTTCAAGAAGATTGTAAATACAGGATCAGATAAGAGTTGTATACATCAAAGAAACACAGAGATTGTTTGCTTAATCTCCTAACTCCTGTGAAATTTGCTGTTACTCATTAAAGTAGCTCCTGAATCCTTCCACTACTGAAAATCTTGGAGAAAAGGAGATCTTTGGGAATCTTTAGGAGAAAATCTTTAGGAGAAAAATTGCATTCAAAACCTCCCACTTCAAAAGAGAACTGGCAAGTTAAACAACCTGGATTTTTTTTCTGTCCTTGTGGTTTAAAATCCTTTTATTGCATGAGGGCAAATGGAATTGTCTTAAATCAGCAACAAGTATGCACTAATGACACAACAGTGTAGACCTTTATTCTTTCTCAGTAGCTATTTGCAAGCCAATGTTGGCATTTATTTGTGTAATTGCCAAATAGTGTATATGAAAATTATCAGCCTAGGGAGTGTTCACAAAGTGTGTATCTTCAGTGGTGTGCTTCACTATTTATAATTTATTATATTTTCTTTTCTGTTGTACGGTTATTTGCCTAGATCTTTTTAGCATTGCAATGCTAAATAATGAATAAATAAAGCATAAAGAAAAATCTAATCTTACCAGATGATAATTCATGAAAATATGGGGGGTTTTTTTCAGTAATCAAATACTCAAATAAAATTGGATTTTTTTATTTGTGAAAATAAATGGTAAGATTTCAGTAATACACATTAAAAAACAGTACTGTAATGAAGTCAATGATCGTGATCCCATAGTATTACAGACATCATATATTCTGGTTGATAAAGTAATTATATAATTTTAATATATAGTACATAACCTCTAAGATATATTATTAATAATTAATTATTAACAATTAATAATTATGATGATTATATGGGAATCCAATTCATATGTAAGAATGAACTGAGCTAAATGCTCCTAAGAACATAAAAAGTGGGGGGAAAGGAGTCTATTAAAAAAAAAATATAGAGAGACAGATAAAGAACCAATGAATGACCCTAAAGTGAAGCAGTAGCTATGTATGTTTAGATGAGTAGTACAGTTTTAAAGTGTTAAGAGGCTGAAACTATTACTACTTTTGTACTGACATTTTCATACACAACTCATTTTCAAATATATCATATTTAAGGATTTAACATTAAGTATTAGGCATTTTTTTTTTGCTTTTGAAATAAGATCTGGAGAAACAGAAGAATATCATTATACATTTTATGCAATGGGTTTCAACAAAACTGAATTTAAATATTTATTACATTCCAAATGGAAACTGATAAAACGGGATGTCAAGAAGATTAAAACCTTATTAGAAAACAGTATGAAAAATAAAATACAGTCAATGTAAAGCTATTTAATTGTTTTAATTATACAAAATTGTCTCTGAATTACTAAGCAGTTGCTTTGATGAAACTTTGGATCAGTCTGTGATTATGTTGGAAATATCACCTTGGAAAAAGCATGAATCAACTAGTTATGAAAACAGAAGGTTCATTTCTATAAAAATTCAGTGGAAATGTGCTTGCTAATTAACAGAGTACAAAGGTACTGTACATTATGGCTCATCTACCCTAACGGCTCACTCCCACCTACAGAATTATTCCTCTCCTCTGTGATTACCCACTCCTCTTATATGCTCCTGACACCATGCTTCTACCCCCTGCTTCCCACAGCTCTGACCACTGACTGCCTGACCATGCAGTGAAATACAACAGTGTGATATTCCTGCAGAAATCTCACTAGGGGGGTGAGAGTGGAACAATTCCAATGTTAGAAAGCAGAATTGGTCTAATTTGAGAAATGAGGTGAAACCCCAGGGCTGCAAGCTACGGTAGAGAGAAAAAAGATCAGCAAGATGGGGAGGAGTGGGACTGTGTTTTGGAGGAACAGTGATTTCTCTGGACGGGCTCTGATATGTTACTATGTCTACAACGGGCAAATTAACCACTTACTGAGATTTTGATATTGACATGTTAACAAAGGATTCCAGAAAGACAAGAAATTGTATGATACAATGATATTGAAAAACAAAGAATCCTTTTCTTTCCACCAGCCTTGCTAAGAACTCCTAATTTGAGTTTCGCCAGCTTCACTGTCCAGAGGTTTGTTCTTGTTAGGCCTTACTGGATCTTTAAAATAAAAAAACAATCAGGCACTAATTGAAATTACTTTAAAAGTGTCCAAGTCAGTTTTCACTATTGTATTTGATAAACAGCTTGAACTCTTGATTTTTTTACCATTTAAAGTTTTCTCCCATCCTCAGATACTTTGTCTTTTTTTCACCTTCTCCAGATTTAGAAGATTCCTTTCTTGTTAATGTGAACAAAAGAAGCACAAATTTTCTCTATTCTCCACCACATTCTATGAGGAATTTGATGATGTGCTCTCTTCTCCATTATAGTCCCTTATTTAAACATCCAAGACTGCATTAGCAGCTTATAATTGCACTGGGAAGGGAGAGTTCATGTTGCTGTGACCCTCAGCCTTTTTTCAGAGCCACTGCCTTCCATTTGGTGTTCATGACGTGCTTTCTCGCTTTCAAGGGGAACTTCACATCAGGTTTTAGTTATCTCCACATGCCCAGATAACAAGGTAATACAAATCTTTATGAGACAGTCTTCTTGTTCTCATCTCTAATTCCCTGTAAAAAACCACTTGGTCAGGAACAGGCTCTTCATTATGCATCAGGCTATTAGGTGGCCTGGCCTAGCTTTAATCTAATTTGAGGTTCTAGACATTACTGATTTGCTAATTAGGTAATACTATTTAATGTTATCGGGGTAGTTGAGTTACAATATAATAGAATAAAAAAGCATCTGTTCTCTTGCACACCACAAAATGTAATTACAGAGTAAAACCTACCTAGAAAGGTTACATGAAATTCACTTACAATAGAGATGCTGAAAGCTATTGGAGCCACTGGACTCTGGATTAACCAGCAAAACTGTGTTTTTCTGTGTTTTTACCATACAGCAAGGTATAAACCCCAGGTCTATGAAAAGCATCCATAAACATAATGAATGATTCTTGTTGTTCCAAAAGGCAACAAAGATCTTTTGTTAGAAGTACAATAACCTTGGGCAAATCAGTGAAAGAATAAGGTCCCAATCCAAAAAAGAATTATACAATTTTTTTTTTCCTCAGCCCTCTTCAGTAAAGTGCTTAACTTTAAACGGATCATCTTAAACATTACACTTGACTCCTCTTTGAATGGTTTGATGGTTTAAGGTCTTAAGGGATTTCAGATACTGGAAGAGATTTATGTCATGTAGATTTGGACATTTGACCAGTGCATCTTTAAAGTCTTTAGACTCCTTATATGCAATGAGGAGGATTAAGCAAATTATTCAGTCTGCTGCAGATTACAGATAAGATGAAATACCTGTGCTCAGCACCGATTATAGAAGGAATGACAGAGAAATGATATCCCAAATTAAGTACCTTAATGAAGGTACTTACTTAAGGTTGGGTGGAATTAACTGATCACTTCTACAGCATGCAGAGCACCTTCTGTATCCCTAAGAGTAAAGAAGATCTTTGCAAAAGTAAAGCCATGGAAACCAGTCCCGAGAAGTGCTGAGCATCTGCAAGTTGTCGACCTATATTTTGAAGTTACTCACAGCTTCTCAGTGTCAGGCATCTATTCTGGTCACATCTGTTTCCTTCAACGGCCTACTGACTACGTTTGTGAAGAAAAATTCTGTTTATAAGTAATTATGAGAGTCAGAAGTATTTTTTTTTTGTAAGATTCTACTTACAGCACCCAGAAGGGTGTAGCTAAGAATGTGCAAAAGGCTCTATATTGGAATTACTCTCACAAGACCTCCAGAGTCTATTGCAGGGCGGAAGCAACCCAGGAAGACAGGAATTAGCAAGAAAGAGGAAATATAAAATGAGGAAAAATAGTAAGAGTGAGCAATGGTTCACACATGACGTAGCTGGAGCTCATCATGGTCACAGAGATGGGCACAACAAGAACACTAGACCAAGTGGAGCCTCCAAGCCCAGATCTGTGTGAATTGTCCATGTGGTGGAGTGAAGCAAGGGGATTTACTTTACTTACACAATCCACTAAAAAATATTATTTGATATATAGCACTGGGAGCTATTCTAGAAAGTT
This sequence comes from Syrrhaptes paradoxus, assembly GCA_013400615.1. NCBI lineage: Eukaryota > Metazoa > Chordata > Aves > Pterocliformes > Pteroclidae > Syrrhaptes > Syrrhaptes paradoxus. The sequence continues at coordinate 123,861 of VZTO01021965.1, read as the reverse complement.
AAGAAATTGGATTCTCCTGGAAAAATATAAAGTTTAATGGTCAAATGTGGACTTGACTTCAGAATTCCCCAACAGTCCATGAGCATTCGGTGGCTTTCTGCAGGTGTTGGCATATGTCCTGGGCTAAGCTGAGACAGAGTTAACTTTCTTCATAATAGTTAGCAAGAGGCTATGTTTTGGATTTGTGCTCAGAAGAAAGCTGGTAAGAAGTGATGTTTATGCAGCTGCCAAGGTCTTTCAGCTTTTCTGGCTGTCCGCAGACCGGAGAAGCTGGGAGGGAGCACAGCCCCAGTTACTAGTCCAGGATTTGATCTTAGGTTCGGGATTCAAAAGGTATGATCTCAGACTCTTGGGGGGGGGGGGGAGGGGGAGAGTGTGTGTGTGGTTTGGCCCCCAGCCAAGGGCAAACCCATCTCATCATACAAAAGACTCAAAGTGCAGGGCCACAACTCCACTCTCTCAGTTACTTGTCTAAAAGATAAAAAATGGGGAATTTTAAATCTAGTATACAGCTAGACCATCCAGCCCAAGTTTTAGTTTCCAGACAGCATGGAAGGGATTTTTTTTAAATATACTCTTCCATGTACAAAAAATGGCTTATACATTTCTGACTCAAAGGTTTAGGAAAGTTTGTTTTTGTCAACAAAATTTTGAAATGTAAACTTTTATATTGAGGATTATGATATCTTGAATATGATTCTGATATCTGTTATGTTATTAAAATTCCAAAAGAATGACAATGAATAGCAGCCCTATTCCACCTTCATATTTAACCCAGCTACTCTACTATCACTTAGTGTGAGTTTCGAACATGCAGAGCAGATACCGGTAGTGGAAGATGGGACTAAGACTAGGCTCAGAAGTTTACTAAATATTCTCAACATTCAACTTCTTAATTCCATATGAACTGTGTGAAACAGTTTGATGAAATTCATTAGGATATTGTACGCAATTCATTCTCCTAAGGCCTTCTTTTGTTTGAAAACACTCTTAGAGCTTAAGAAAAAATGTTGACAGCTCATTTCTACAGGAACTCAAGCAGGTGGCAAATTAATAGCTTAGGTGGGAGCTGCCATGAAGTATGAAAAGTTATGACTGGTGTCAGTCCAAATTACTGTCTTCAACTGCACGTAAGGCAGTGAAAAAACATTAGCTATGCAGTAAACATGGATTCAGTCAACGAAAAGAGATTTTACAAGGTTTCCTCAAGCAATTTCCAAAAGGTCATTCTATGCATCTGCTCAAGCCTTTGGTAGCATTTTATAACCATTTGTTTTTGTTCTATATCTGTGGCTGTAACAATGATCTCATTAGTAAAATCAATGGATAAGGGATATGTTGCAATTACTTTTTCAGTGGAACTCAGAGGAAAAAATGCAGATATTGCAGGTGTAAGCTAAAATATGAATGTAAATAATTCACATAGTAATGCTAACATTTTTTCACTTACAAGAAGGTTCGTGGTATAGACTGTCTTTCAAGAAAGGAAATATATTCCATTTGTAGACTCACTGAACTTTGCAGAAGCTCTGGGAACTAGAAAGAAAAAAACTACAGTTCATAAACTATATGTGCTTGAGATCATCCTCTAGAGCTGGCATGGAGATGCCCACACACTAATAATTTCACTTAGCTACTGAAATAGGGTGGTATGCAAGTTGTCTCCTAAAATTCATTTTGGGCCTGAGCTAGCTTCTGAACAACAATTGTTTGTGAGTGTTAATTGTTGCACTATAGCAATTAAAGAGTGCAGAAAATGGAGCTCCACTGCTTGGGGGCAGTCACTGACAATCTATTAGTACAGATATAGCCATAGAGTACAGACATACAGCCATCTAAGAAGTTCCCAGCTGGTGAGGGGCTTCTTCAAGGTACTCTGTTGCCACTGTTGCAGCAGTTGTGTCCTCCTCCTAGGACATTGCTTTCACCCACTGTATGCTTCTGTTAATTATACCCTCCTTGTTTCTTCCAACTAGCATGTTAGCATGAGAATTTAGTGTGCTCATCAAGCTGGGTGGGAGTGTTGATCTGCTTGAGGGTAGAGGGATCTGGATAGGCTGGATCTATGGGCTGAGGTCAATTGTATGAGGTTCACCAAGGCTCAGTGCCAGGTCCTGCACTTGGGGCAAAACAACCCCCTGCAACGCTGCCCAGTGGAAAAGGACCTGAGGGTTCTGGTTGACAGCCAGCTGAATACAAGCCAGCAGTGTGCCCAGGTGGCCAAGAAGACCAATAGCATCGTGGCTTGTATCAGAAATATTGTGACCAGCAGGACTAGGGAAGTGATTGTGCCCTGTACTCAGCACTGGTGAGGCCGCACCTCAAATACTGTGTTCAGTTTTGGGCCCCTCACCACAAGAAAGGCATTGAGGTGCTGGAGCAGGTCCAGAGCAGTGTAACAAAGCTGACAAAGAGTTCAGAGAGCAAGTCTGATGAGGACCAGCTGAGGGAACTGGGGTTGTTTAGCCTGGAGAAAAGAAGGCTCAGAGGAGGCCTTATCACTCTCTACAACTACCTGAAAGGAGGTTGTAGCAAGATGGATATTGGTCTCTTTTCCCAAGTAACACATAATAAGATAGGAGGAAATGGCCTAAAGTTGCACCAGGGGAGGTTCAGATTGGATCTTGTCAAAAATTCTTCACTGAAAGGGTTGGAACAGGCTGCCCAGGGAAGTGGTTGAGTCACCATCCCTGGCCGTATTTAAAAGATGTGTAGATGTGGTGCTTGGAGATATGGTTTAGTGGTAGACTTGGCAGAGTTAGGTTTTCAGCTGGACGCAGTGATCTTAAAGGTCTTTTGCAACGTAAATGGCTCTATGATTCTTGAATATTCGTTTTGTGGACACTCTCACTCAACTAAATCAACATGAAGCAAGACTGCTTGTTTCCAGACTTTTTCCTTCTGCCCTCCCTAGGGTGATTACTGATGCTTACTAGGGGTTAAAAGCAAGGTAGACACACTGGATAGAAAATAAAGACGACCCAGGAAACTACAGCCTGGCAAGATCATGGAGCAAATCCTCCTGGAATCTGTGCTAAGGCACATGGAAAATAAGCAGGTGATTGATGACAACCAACACGGCTTTACCAAGGGAAAATCATGCCTGACGAATTTGGTGGCCTTCTACGACAGGGCCACAGCGCTGGTGGATAGAGGAAGGGCAACTGACATCATCTACCTGGACTTGTGCAAAGCCTTTGACACAGTCCCACATGACATCCTTGTCTCTAAGCTGCAGGGACATGGATT
>VZTO01021965.1:87048-120166 GCA_013400615.1 Syrrhaptes paradoxus | reverse complement strand
TGGGGTTGTTCAGCCTGGAGAAGAGAAGGCTCCGAGGAGACTTAATAGCAGCCTTCCAGTACCTGAAGGGGGCTACAGGAGAGATGGGGAGGCACTCTTGATCAGGGAGTGTAGTGAGAGGACAAGGAGTAATGGGTATAAGCTGAAAGAGGGTAAATTTAGACTAGACATTAGGAAGAAATTTTTCATTGTGAGGGTTGTGAGGCACTGGCACAGGTTGCCCAGGGAAGTTATGGCTGCCCCATCCCTGGAGGTGTTCAAGGCCAGGCTGGATGAGGCTTTGAGCAACCTGGGCTAGTGGAGGGTGTCCCTGCCCATGGCACAGGGGTTGGAACTTGATGATCTTTAAGGTCCCTTCCAACCCAAAACATTCTATGATTCTGTGATTCTATAAAATAGAAAATCAGTGTCCAGTTACAGGATAGTATTCTGTCTGTGGAAGTGGCACCTTCTGAAGATGTCACTTTTATGCATGTTGTCCCTTTATGTCTAGGTAGCTTCAGAGGAACTCCATCTGCCTATTTCTTTCAGTATTCAAAGTTCTAATTTTCTGAATGGGTGGCTGTGAGGAAGGCAACACAGCTTCACAAAGATGCCTGGTGTGATTAGCTGATTTTAACGTCACACAAAAAAATAAAAGACCACATCTGTGTGTGATTTTTATGGAACTGGAGCAAACATCAGATTCGCTGTGCATGTGTGTCGGCTCCATGGGAGTTCTTGAAATTTACAAGAGTGTGACTTAAAAGATCAACAAACTTTTAAAGGAAAGGAACAAAGGATGAAAGGCTTTTATACAAGCTGAAGGTGTAAAAACAGAAAGGTTTAAAGTTAACACATGACTCTGGCTGGGCCTCCTTCTAACACCTACTGCATTTTACAAACATGTGATGTCTATCTATATAGAATGGGAGAAGTGTAGTATAATTTTAGCATGTTAGTGATGCTGAAGACAGTCTTTGATAACAGTATGTAGGCTAGTGTGTTGGATAATGTACTGAAAATGTACTTTTTTACTCTGACTTCAGATAATGGTTTGATTAGCACTAAACCTAATAGTCTACTAAACTTACAAACACTGTTCCTCATATATGTGTGTGGAATAGAAAAACCTGGACTCAGACAGGAATCTGTTAGAGCAAAAACCAGGATGGATGACATAAGGATCAGGATATGGTGGACAGAATACCTGGTTTGTACTGCAGAGTCTTCTAATAGCTTTCATTCTGATTTTATTGAGTCTTAACTCCTTTCTTTTTTTTATGCTCGCTTTTCACCTTTTAAAAAATGTGTTTGTTTTGCTTATGCTCAGAAAATATAGTGAGATCAACACTCCTGTTTTCAAGATGGGGCTATAAGAGGGGCAGAGGTTGATTCTATTTTGTGGCCACTAAGGAAGGGCTAGAAGAGTAAGATTTATTCAAAAAAATTTATAAAAAAGTATGGTGGACAAGAGAAAAGCTTTCTAAGCACCTGACAGACTGAACACCTGAAGAAATATACCTAAGAACTTACGAAACTTGCTGGATTAACATTCATAAGGCAGATTTCCTGAAAAAAAATCTCAGGCTAGTGATAAATCACTTACAGGTATGTATACATAGCAAATTAGGCAAGCAATCTCACCATCACAGGCAGGGTCCAACTTTGATGTCACTCTTTTCCCTTGGATCGCAGTACATCACCCAGAGTCTACGGATCATAAATACTGTGTGCCTATTCTATACATTTTTTAAATCTTTGGACATTCACAAGTGGCAACTACCACAAAAAAAACCCCAAACTCTTTAATGAGTTATTTGTTTCTCAAATACATATCAGATAGGAGCATGTTCTTACCATTGTTCTCAGTCTTGGCACAAATGATTCCTTGCATGTTTATCTCTGTTGTGTTTTGGCTCCTCAAAATGGTAAATCAATCAGACTTTTACCAAGCTAACAATTTTCTTACTTCTTAAAGTACTTTCTTTTTTTACCACATTATTTGCATCCTATTTTGGCTCCCAGGAATATTGCATGTAGTCCATCACCTATCCTAATTCCACTGCAACCTTCTATTTGTGCATTAAAAATTGGAAGAACTGTTTTACAGGACAGCCTGTTCCCACTCTTCAAAGGTGCCACAATCTGGGGTCTCAGGAAATATTGCTGGATGCAAACAGCCCACATGGAGATACTGTGAAATCTTTATCTTTGGTCTTTTTCTTAGGAACTGAGAGGAGGAAATGCCTGTCAGAATTGTAGACATACTTGTGAATTAATGAACTGGACCAAAATAGATGATTGCTTAATGTTGCCTCCAGTTCTGCATGCCCTGATGTATGAATTTGGCTTCGTAAAGCAACTACTAAGTAGCATCCAAATTATACTTGTGTAACCATATCCATATCCTGACATTCCAGGGCCAAGTACAGGATTTCTAAAGACCTCCTTCATTTTTTACAGGAAAACTGAAGGGAGAGGACAATGAATTTAGGTGTAACTCAAAGGGGAAGAGCTGTCACATCAAACTAATACAGAGGGCTTGCAGAATTCTAAGCAGTGTTACTGATGGATTGTTCACTGGTTCCAGCCTCCTATGGGATGGAGTCCATCTGACTAAATGTGTTCATCTACAAACATATGTGGTTACGCCAACAAGTGACCCTAGGCTCATCCTGTGGTCAGTGGGGAGATAATCAAGATACTTGATGGAGGTTAGGACATGATTCATTTCATCCTAAGCCAGATATTTACATTTGGTGAAATGAATGACATATCAAATTCTAGTAACTACTTTGGTTAAAACTCCACTACATATAGTGAGAGCTTTAATAACTGCCTGAAACATGAATACTTGTATGACAGATGTCACAGGTTGAATGACAAATTACACCTTGGAAGGTGAAGGAAGGGGAGATTTCTAATGGTTCATGAACACTTCTTTCCTCATTTTTTTCCCACATAGTTCCCCCTAAAACTTACATGCATTCCCAGGATATGAGATTGGGAGAAATGCTAAACTGCCTGCTCTCCCAGTCAGCCTGCTACCTTACATGATTGTAGTGCTAGATCAAAATGTTCTGTACAAATTACTGCATGGAAGAAAGGATGAAAACCTGTTTTGTTTTTAAAGCTCTGAGAATAAGAGATTTAATCCAGTAAAAATATTTGCACATTGGTATTCACTTCAACTGAAAATATAGCAGACTGAGATTCTGTTACATCGCTGACTCTGTTAAGGACCATGACTCATGACCCTAGGTTTTTTTCACACTCAGTGCAGTCCTAATTTTCATGTATAAAGGCAGAGGAGTACAAGTCAAGAAAAGAACTACCCTCTGAACTGACAGTAGTAGCACTTGTTGGAGAAATGCAAGAAATGTTTTGATGCTACTTAATTATTCATATTACCTCTGTCAAGTTACGTACTATCAAGAGAAGACTTCATTTAACAGTTCAGTGCAAACTCTGTGTCTTTCCCATCACTTTGAGATTCTCGGAATTTCCCTAAAACTAACCACAGGCAGGTCTGTAAAATGATCTGCTCTCACACGAGAAAACAGAAGAGCACAAGCAAATCCACCTATAAAGCCAAAGAGGGTAAAGTCCTTGCAATGATGTGACATGTGGTACCTTCACCTGGTTTTGGTGCCCTGTAGGTGTCTGAGCGTAGACTGAGTAGGGTATAGATGGACATGAAAACTCACAAATTATGGTGAACTGTGGAATAGGGAAGAGAGATCCAGTAAACATTACTGAAAGAAGCTGGTCTGCACGTTGCTGTATGCAGCAGGTTTTCTTCCCACCAAAGTCTTTCCTAGTGTCATTGATTTAGTCTTGTTCCCACTCTCATGCACAATTTATTCTTCCTTCTTCTTTATCTACTCTAATATTTTCCATTGTTCACCTCATACACGGTTAAAATATTGCAGCAAATCAGCCCCGAAGTCTCTTCTTGTTCACTCCTAGGTTCAGGCATTTGCCTCAAGAACTCACAATCTGTAACTGATGTCCTAGGTCTTGTAAAACCAACAAAAGACTCTATTTTGCTGATGAGAAAAAAGAAAATTGTGTATTACAGCATGGGCAGCATGGCCTCTTTTGTCTCCTTGCTTCACCTTTAATCTAAATTTTTTGATCAAAAGCAACAGCCTCTGAAGATACTGTCAACCACAATTTCTTATTGCCTTTTATAAAGCTATTTAGTGAATGCACTTCAGCCTAAGTGGACCTGTCAGGAGTGTTGAAAGGCAGACAGTTGATTTCTTGGTTATATTTCAGATAGTGTCCTGAAATCAATTACACCAGCCAGACTCAATGTGAGACACTGGGTCCACACTATAAACAATGGGATAAAACAGTCTCAGACAGCTTCTTCCATTTGCAGCATGGGATGAGAGCAGGGTAGAAATAGAGCAGGTTTCAACACAAAAAGGAGGCTTGCTCATGCAATTGCTGCAAGTTGAGGTTTTGCTTTGCCTCATGCTGGCTGGAGATACGTCAAAGACAGATTTTTCTTGAAATCATATATCATTCAGGCTTCATAGTAAAAAAAGGAAAAAGCCAGCTATGCACTGATGAATTTCCTTCTACTCCTACTAATAGTCCAACGATTACTGGATGTTCAGCATTTCTGAAAATGCTGTCTGGCATAATTAGAGAAGGCAGAGCCTATGGGGGCTGAACTTCTGCTGACACCAGGTTCACTACAGAAGCAAAGCATGAAATACTGTGAAACATAAAATTCTTCTGTTACCAGTAACAGAAAACTATATATTTATATTTTTCAATGGGAAAAAAACCTCAGCATACTGCCAACTTAAGCACGAGACATCAAAATGGCTGTAGTATATCAATACAGTTCAATATCTTATTCCCGACAGTGGTAAACAGTGGGTGCTTAGAAAAAAAAATAAGAAAAATATAAATAACTAGTTGGTGATACTTTCCTAAATAGTCTCCTAGTTTCTGATTTCAGGACAGGGGTTTGATTTTTACATGACTGATGGGTTTCCTCAGTCCCTCTGATTGCTTCAAAAGGTATGATCTCAGACTCCCTGCGGCTACAGGGGACCTCTTGACTAAAGCACCACTACTGATGAGTATCACACCAGCTGTTTTTCATCATAGAAGAGGGGAAGCTTTATAAAGCATTCACCATTGACAGAATTTTGAGGTTCACGTGATACGCCAGTTTAGTAAACTTCAGGTTTTACTCTGTATTAAAAAGTGCCTGTCATTTATGACTAAAATTATTATTAATTCATCACTAGCTGGAGAAAAGGGTTAATGCTATGTAAGCATGTAAGGTAGATCCATGAATGATCATAGTTATATTTGAAAACTTTGAAAATACAACAGTTTATAATCAAACTTGTTCCAAGTTAGGCATTGGGTCTAAGGTACTCATCTAGGCTCTATATACAAATTCAAAAGACATAGATTGGGATCTCCAGACACAGACATCTTAAAATGGGATGAATGGCCATCTGGAAGTGCTCATTTATCTCTGCACTGATAGTAGTATGATCCTAAATGATAATCCGGACACCTAACTTTTTAGACAGTTAAGGTTAGGTAAGATTAATCTCTCACCTTGTGCCTAGGGAAAAATAATTTTATTCACTCTAAATTTTATCTCGTCTCATCAAATCTTATTTAATGTTATCTAATATAATCTTTTTGTGTCCACATTATTTCAGATCTAGCTACCAAGCTAATAGTTAATTTCTTATTTATTTAGAAAGATGCTAATGTCAAACACATACACACAAACACATTCACAAAACTAATAGTATTTATCTTTATGTGCAAAGTGCCCAGAAATTAATTTATGAACACAAATAAAATACTCATGTAAGTATAGTCAGACTATAAAATACACACTCTTCATTAAGCAAAGTGTTTTTAAAGATTCTGCCTCTGCTTTGTCTAGTAATTCTTCATGTTTACAATTCTTTCTCATTTCCCAGTGCCTGAAGGAAGGAAAATGAGTTTTGTCATAAGAAAATAAAATTAAATATGAAATGTTTTCTGTCACTAATCAGAAATTCCTAGAGTGTTAGATCTAGCCTTTTGGCTTGGCTGAACAGAAACTCACCCAAGTAGTCCGGCTTTAGACAATTTGTCCACTCTGATCACTATAGTACCCGAGCACTACCACAAAACCTTCTAGCACTGGGTACAGATATACTATGACTTTGATGTCATCTATATGTTTGCATAATAATAATGTGCGAGAAACAGACCAAGAAGATAAACAAGGATCTATTCAGAACTAAAAGTCTTTTATTCAGGAAGACAATTTTTGTTAATACATGTATCCTGACACAACAGAGGTTAATAAAGTTCTGATCTAATGACCAGAAATATCAAAGAGTTAGGCTGGACCTTCTAGACCTCAAGAAAGGACTGCTTTCTGTTACATTGTCCTTCTAGAGATCCTGTGTCCTGGGTTAAGCTGAGACAGAGTTAACTTTCTTCATAATAGCTAGCAAGAGGCTATGTTTTGGATTTGTGCTCAGAAGAAAGCTGATAAAAAATGATGTTTACGCGGCTGCCGAGGTTGTCAGACTGGAAAAGCTGAGAGAGAGCACAGCCCCAGTTACTAGCCCAGGATTTCGTCTTAGGTTTGGGATTGAGACACAGAGTGGCCAATAATCTATTCCATAATATACACGTCATGCCCAGTATATAGGTGAGGACCCTCTGGAAGATTGTCCCTTTTGGTTCTGGAACTCTTTTGCTCTGGGTCATCTCACTCCAGGTGGTCGCTCTCCCAAGGCCTTTCCCCCTCCACCCTGGTCAGCTCTTGGTCTGGGACACTCGGACTGTTATCTCCATTTTGTGAGTGTGGTTTTGGGATTCTCCCTGCTCTGGGATCGTTATCCGGGAACAGGCTGAGCCTTGGTCAATGGGGGGGGGGGCAGTACCACTGTGTATCACTCATTTGTATATTTGTATATAGTATTATTTTCAGTATTATTGTAGTTTAGTTATTAAATTGTTCTTTTCTCAACCCACGAGTCCTTTTTTCCTTTTACCCCTTTAATTCTCTCCCCTATCCTCAGATAGGGGTGATTGGGTGAGCGGGTGTGTGTGAGTTGGCCCCCAGCCAAGGGCAAACCCATCACACCCTGTAAGAAAGATTTTTTTTTTTTTAATGGCAATAAGACATTTTGCTAATTTAACAATGAACTGGGCTTTCTAAATTACACCTGTTTGTATGCAAATGTAGAATAAATTCTTATTATCTCATCTACATTGGCAACAAGTCTTGGGAGAATCAATTCCAACGTAATACAAGACGTTATCTCTCTGACTTTACCTATTTTTTTTTCACCCCCACAGGAGCAACAGAGAAGGATTTGTATAGAAGACATGTCCCTTCTTCTTAAATTTGCATTTATATTCTAAAATCATTGACTGCTGTCATTAGCAGGAATACATTCTGTGTTCCAGAAACATCTATGTATATGAGAGGATACGCTGCAGTACACTTCAGTTCCCTGACTCTGCTCAGAACACATCATGGCTTCTGCTCAAGTCATGTGAATCTGTTATTTTTGCTCCAAATCCAGTGAGTCTGGCAGGAGTGGGGTCAGGATATGGATATGTCACACCTCATCTTCAGGCTACCCAGTGTTCTTCAGCACTGGTATAGCAAGACTACATCAGAGACTTAAGTCTCAGCCTACCTCAGCCTGCCTGAACTGAGGGCAATTATTGCAGTTCAATTGTTTTACAAAGAGTTCACCAGGGGAAATATAACTGACCCATCCACTGCTGGTAAAGCAGCAAAAAGGTGTGTCTACGTGAGCTCACACTCTCCTTCACTCATCAGATTGACTTTACAGTCTGACAGAAAGGCAGCAGTGGCAGATCATAGCTCCATTTCTCATTTCTTACTTTCCCCTATTTCCTCACCTATAGAGAGATGCACTGAACATGAAGACTTTCCTCTCCTTCAAACATGGAAGCAAGATCTGGGGAAATCCTCCCCTTGTCCAAATAGGAATGAATACAGTTCTTACTTCCCTTTGATGCCACAAAGTTACATGCACAACTAAGTCAAAACCTAATAACAATAATAGTAAAGAACAATTAAAATAGTCAGAACAGGATTTACATTTTTCCACAGTATTAAAATCAATGCACAACTGTCACCTGGAAGTAAATCATTCAGGATAGTTTTCCTGTGACAGAATATAATTCTTCATACAGCTCACAGCTGAGATATCTGTATCAGAAATGAGGTGTATTTTCTAATGGAGGATGATGCCATATGCCTAGTAAATGCAAAGCTGGCAGTGCTTACAGCAGCACATAACCAAGGAGCTCTTCATTTGTTTGAGTGTCCCAGACCATACATTAGGAGTCTTGGAGTTGTGCCAAACTACCTAGCAATAATTGTAGCAGTCATCTGTGAATAGCGATATCTGGCAGCATATTAGGAGATCATTTAATTTATTGTCTTCCCACCTTATTAGTAGTACATCACAAGGCTGGAAAACTTTCCTTGCTCATTTTTCAAAAGCAAAGCCCTTAAAGCTACACCTTAAAACTAGAAATTTGGCTTAGGTAATTTTCTCCACTCATGTCAATATAGACTCCAGACATTACTGTGTTGCAGAGCTCTCATTCATGCAATGACAGCTCTGTCTCTTCAGTGGGTAAGCTGGCTGTTAAAATGATTCACTGCAATCATCCTCAAAGGTTTCCAAGACAGACCCCAAGGTAACTTAGAAAGTTGTAGGGAAGTTTGACAGGCTGCTTTATTTTGTTTGGAAATAATGCTCAGAAATCACAGTGAGCAGAGATGGCAAGGAAGAAACTTCAACCTTTGTTTCAGGCAGGTTGCTTTGCTTGCTTGTGTTCACAACCATAATGCAACAACTACCAGGGACATGAGGCACACCCAAAAGCTCACATGGGCTCATGCACGCACAGCAGGAAGGATAAAATTTGCTGTATGTATCACATATTGTATTCTTTCCATTGCTCTTCAACTGTCTGAAGTATTAAAACTGGAAGGTTAGTGCCCTCAGCCCTGTTCTTTGACTGTTCTGTTTATAACTCATGTATTTGCATAGGTATCTCTGAGAAGGCAAAACTAAGATTCCTGTAGTCCTGAGACATTTTCTCCTAAGCTCTATGTTCAAAGATTTAGCTCAATCACAAACAGTTTCATCTTACAAATTGTATTATAAATATTGAGTCAGCCCATTGATTACTTTTTATATGTGGTATGGCTCACTGTGGAGATGAAAGTTGGAGGTACTTTAGAGAAGAGCACACATTATTCTCTACTAGGCATAAATATCACCAGCTGCTGCTCTTTAAATGATACCATCTCCTACCCTGAGTTCAAACTGCAAACATTTTGCTACATCTTGCAAAGCAGATAATAAAGAGAGTAACTTATGTTCTTTCATGCTGACTTACTATAAGAAGAGTAGATCTATTGTGCCAACATTTTCAAAGCAATGAGTCACATTATTTCCAACCAGAGACATGAGAGGAACAGATTATTTTGAATATATCATATTTCTTACCTCAGAAAAGAATATATATTTTCCAATGGGAAAGTGTTTTCTGAATGTTTTATTGACTGTGAAGTTTACTGGCCTGAGCCTTAAAAGACACATACCAATAAGCTCTAAAGCTGGCTGCATGCCTTTCACTGTGGGTAAGAATTTAATGCTTAACTACGGTTTGCTGAATAAATTATTAAGAGTCCTGGTTTTTTTATAATATGAAAGCAGAGTTTCATTGCATTTGTGAGGTTTATTTTTGTCTTCAAAAGCTTTCTTAAATTTATGCTGAAGTTCACAATCCTAAAAACACATAGACCTGATTCTTGAAGGGTGGTCAGATGAATAAAAGAAGTAGAATAAAGGAAGTCAGAGGGCTATCTGTGATCCCACAAAACTCCCCTCTCCCCCCCGGAAAAAAAAATCCCAACCAGCAAACCACAAAAATTCCCAACATTATAGGGTAAGTGTAATAAGGTAGTCACAATGGTCAACATTTTCAGTCCTATCATAAGATGTATATAAAATTGTTTAACCGAGTTCTCTAAGTCACAGCCCACGTGAAAACTGAACTAGCAGCCTGTTCCCAAAAGATACAAATTCAAAGGCTGCTCTTTGAAATAGAGCAAATAATTCACAAATAAATTAATAGAAAGACCAGAGGAGGCTTCATCCTTTGTAAGATTAAGGGTACTGCTGAAAAGGTCTGCTATGGCGTAAGTTAACATCATCAGGGCTCATGGTATCATTAAGGTTGACGCAAGAACTATAAAATTTAAGCTATAAAATTGAAATAAGGATCAAATTCAAGTTTCTATTATAATTATGATGTGTAAATGTAAGTCATAAGATCTATAAGACTGGTCCAAAAACTCCCATCTAGTTGGCTCCACAGACAATACAAGGCACCCACCTGAAACAAAGCAGTGGACTGAACTCCTAGATGGCTTCACAGCAACTCATTTGACCCATTGGTACAGGAGCTCTCCAGTAGGAGAATTTTGGACAGTCCCACAGATTTCCCCCTACCAGCTGCTTCTGTGCTTCAATGTCCTGACTAGCACACTCGGTGAACAATTGGGCTGTTCCACAGACTCTGCTGGGAGGTTCCTGCTGCAGAATCCACCAAACTGAACAGAGATAAGATGCTTGTGGATGACCAGCAGGAGCTGCTCCTGCAGAGGAAGAGGCAGTCAACTGCCTTTTGTATGAATTTTAAAATGTTCAATAATTCGTGTGGTGGATTGGTCACATCAGATCACAGTTCAGCTGGACAGAGGAATTCAGGAGAAATTTTGCTTCAGCACATCACACAATCCCTTGTACACCCATCTCTACTTATTTACAGACACCTGTCTTCCCTATTTCTTGTCATCATGGTTTGGGGGAGAACGTTTGAACAACAAATGTTTTCCACATGCAAAACTTCTGGTGGTGCAGACAAACACGAGGTCCGCAAAAGACTGCTTTCTGAATGACAGCCAAGGAGTTTCATATGGGTAGTTAAAACTTTGCTTCAAATCAGTTGAAAAAATCATCTGAGATCCCACTCACACACTCAGTCAAAGTCTTCTTTCCTGCTTAAGACATCGGGAATGTATGTCCAACCACTTAGCTAATTTCTGCAGCTGATGGCAGTATGCAACTTCCCCTGTCAGCCTTCCGCTAAAGCACAGGCAATCATGGACACGAATGACACAGATGTGGGACAGGATCTGTAATGGCTCGTTTTTCTGAAAATGCTGGTATTTATGCGCACAAAGAAAGCTATTTGTACTCGGGGTTACAGGTACTTTGATATAAGAGCTATTGTACTTTTTCCCTAGAGATATTTCTCTGCAGCTTTTTAAGCAGTCAGACAAGGGAAAAAATTAAGAAAACATGATGTAAATTGTTCATGCAAAATACAGCAACAGTTATCCATGGTAATGATGGCTATGAATGCCCAAAACATAAGCATGTCTCATGATAAAGAGAGCAGATGGATTGGCTGCATGCTACTAACTGTATCTAAGCCTTCCAGTCACCACCTAGTCCCATCTACTTTAAACGATGTCTCCCTCTCATGTGGATTTATTTACATGTTGTTAGCTCCTTTTGCTAATCCAGGAAAGAATGAAAAGATATAGCTGCTATTAGTACTTGACGTTTGGAAGGAAAACTGCTCCTGAAGAAATAAAGAAGGATGCTTCTACAGGAAAGCATCTCCCGCTTGCAACTGAGGTTCAAGCTTGAATCTAAGGTTCAGTAGGTATCAAACCAGTCATTGGTCCAATAACCTAAGTAAAGAACAAGCTCCGTTTCTTGCCCTGAGGTCAAGTGATACAACACAACTAGCAGCCTTAAGGAAGGGACAACTCCATAAGCAGAGTGACAGTGCTCATACTCTGAGGGTTCATGCTCTCCTATGAACTCGGCCCAGCAGAACAGTGTCTCTTGGCACTGGCCATAACTGTGCCAGGGACCGTGTCACCAAACAGTATGAATGATCATAGACAACATTTAAGCCGCTGCTCTAGTGCTACTAGCTGACAAATATAAAGGAAAACTCCATGTGATCCATGGAAAATAATTTAATCTCTCACTCTCACATAATTCTAATATAAATGGTACTTTTTTTCTGCCAGACCTTTCCTGTCTTCCTTGCCTGTGACAATAACTAACTCCTCCTATTTCCAGAATCAAATGAAGCTTTTATTTGGCTAGAACCCTTAAGTGTTAGGAATAACAAAAAATGAGATGTTTCTCTGAAGACCATCACTTGGGAAAAATATCATCATGTACCATGAGTTAACACTGTGTTAACGTTTAAGATTAATATGGTCATATCTCTTACCTGTGTATACACTTCTCTGGTCTTTAAAGCTTGATTCTACTTGTCATGAGTGGAAGAGCTAAGTGAACTGACAGTTAGATAAAGTATGTAGTATATTTAATTTTACATACAGAGGTAATTTCTATTCAAAAGAGGCATCTTCCTTCTGACAAGAATGTTACATGCCCTTTCTGTTGTTTATTTTTGTGTGTGGGAGGTTTTTTTTTAAAGATTACCATAATGACAACAAATCAACAATGAGAAAGTCCACCTGTATGCTCTGATTTCCCAGTGGAATCCACACACAGAAATCAGAAAACAAACAAAATTCTTGACAAAGAAACAACACAATGCTTGTGAACTAATGAGCAACAGGGAGATGGACCAGGCATGTAGACATGGACTGCAGACTGAAAACAAGTATAGGAAAATAGGAGGGTACGACAGGGAGGAATCTGCCCTCTGTTACATCTTGCTACAGTGCCACTGAGCCGCTTTCAAAAACATATGCTATAACCTTCCAGGAGCACGTACTTGTACTTAAGGGAGGACTGTGAGGCAGCTGGAGTCCTGTTTCTGTTCACACCTTTTCACACCTTTCTCTTTTTGCCAAAACCTCAACTGCCACAGCCAAGGGTCTGCCCTACAGACAGCTGCACTTTGAATGGTCATGCAGTCACCCCGGCATAGCAAATATCTGATATCCCTTCCTGTCAAGCGAGGAATGGTTTTGCTTCCAGAAAGGCATCTTTATATTGACTTGTGTTGGCACAGCTTCAGTAGTAAGAGTGGCAACAGAGCTGACATCTGACTGGAAAATGTGGGCTGGCAGAGGTTCCTTACATAAAGACAGGCCAAATCCTTCTGTGACTGGCATGGTTTACTTTAGTCAGTGCTGTTTACCTGCATCCATAGCAGGAATACTTTGCCAGTGCAATGCTTGAATATTCTGGTCCTAGGAAAGTAGTAATACGGACAAACTCCACATCTACACAGGAGACATTATTTATGTTTGAGTTAAAGAAGTACCATTTTCTAGTACAGGGAGGGAAGGGAAAAAAGAAGGGGTCTTGCTTGGTGCTGCTCAGTACAGTGCTGGTGGAAGGGAAGACTCTCTATACAATAACCTATTTCTCCTCTGAGCAAAGAAGGCAGAGCCTGAGAAGACTGAGGAAGAAGCACTGATGTTATTGCCCTAGTACGAGTCTGAGTAGCTGCCAAATTTTTGTATACTGATGTGCATGCAGTGGAGTAGCTGGGTTTAAACCTTTGAACCATAACAACTGAGGGGTTCAATCTTCAGAGACAGTATAAATTCACTTGGCCAGTTAGCACCCATGCAATCTCTGCTTCAAAGAACAAAGACAATTATCTACATTTTACAGCATGTAAAACTTGTAATTAATCTTTATGGTTTGTTTTGGTTTGGTTTTTTTTATTACTATTTTTTTAATGTAGTTTCTACTTCACCCTATAGAGAAAAAGCTAAGCCAGGCACCCACTAAACCACTTCTATAAAGCTTGGACACCGCAGTGAACATGTGGCCATGACCCACTTCTGCAGGAAAGCCACATGTTCATGATCTGCCTATTATAATGTGCCATGGGTGTCACATTTGTCTCTAAGAGGCTGCTGTGCCTTTCTGTGTGCTTTGCTGTCCCTGGCACATGGGAAGCACAGATTAGCAGCCGCTGGGCGTGACCAGCCAGTGCTCAGCTGTGACTGCATGGCAAGCGGGGATCGGAGGTGTAGGAGTGTCTGCAGCTGCCTGCAGCCACTCACTTGCTCAGTGTTGGACCAGGTTTCAGTGAGTCATGGAGGCAGACACAGAAGAGGATTCAAAGAGGCAGAAAAGGTCAGTAAGATAACTCTGCACAATTTCTTCCTAACAGAGAAGAATATTGGAGGCCTGAGGAAGAAATAAGGAAAACCACTTATTTCATCTACATGCATTTAAAAAAAAAAAAAAAAAAGAGAAAAAGAAAAACCTTCTTTTTGTAGGGACAGGGGAGTTATTGTCCAGTTACCTAACCCTGAGAGTAGGCCTGTAGCAAAGAGAATGAGTAAACATTCCCTTCAGCTCTTAACAGCCTGTCAGTTTTGGAGGATAATTTTGCCTCATACCTTTTCATTGCCCAACTAGAGAATGGATGTTATCTGCCATCTTACTGACATCTCCCTGTGACAGGTCTCCTGGGATGTCAACTCATGAAGGCAGGGAGTTGGCTGGTGAACCTTAACTCAACAGCATTGTGCAGGTGGGAAAACAGAGGAAGAAGGTCTCAGGTTTCAGAGAAGCACTTTGAACAGGAGAGTCTGCCTCTGAGAACCTACAGTTCTTGCAGAGGTAGATTTTGCAGGTAGTAACAGATGACTGTAATAAAAACTGACAGTTTCTTTAATGCTATATTTATATGCATCGTTATGAAGGGCTATAACTAACACATGAAGAAAGATTTCTTCACAGTCTGACTTCCTTATGGGGGAAATGACATCATAATAATGCCTTACTGATCTGTGGTTCTTGCTAGTACAGAAGAGATGTTTTAAAAGAAAATGTACACGTGTGCATCTGTCTGTGCTTGTGTGTGTGCATGCATGTGTGTATATTCATAGATACGATAGCACCAATATCAGGTATTACAGTTAGTGGCTAGGACCTTCATCTTAGAAGGCACTGCACTGAAACTGAGCAAAATGGTTTGCCTGAAGGATGTGCTTTGTACAGAAACCCTTAATGCATTGATTATAAGGTGGAATACAGAAGCTGTTTTACAGCAAAAAAAAAAAACAAAACCCTTTGATAATTCAAGATAAGAATGTTTTGAAACTTCACAAAAAGAAGAATGTGATTCTAGAAGTTAGGATTAATTTCTAGGAGCAGTCAGCTTTTTAACAATTGAAAGGGATGAAACCAACCCTTCTTTCTTCTCTAGAATACAAGCCTTAGGATAACTTGGATCCATGTCAAAAAGTCTGTCTCCAGGATCCCTGAAACTGCTCTTACTCTTTGAGGCTTTCAAGCTCGACTGGCTTCTGGGATATTTGACACCTGTAGGTGACAACTGACCCAAAACCCACCACATTTTTTTCAAGGCTGGCTTCCCCAGCTGAGACATAGAGGCTGAGTCTAAGACTAGCAAATACCTTTGGGAACTTCTCCAGGCACTGGGAGCAACTGGCATGGAAAAGCCCACATCTGTGCTGCTGCACTCTCTCAGCTTCCAAAATCAAGTCACCACTCTCAAGCTGTTTATTGGGAATGGTTCCTGACATGGCTAACACCAGAGATGTGTCCGGGACTTGTGTGGGAGAATGCTGCTTTTCCAAGCAAGAGATCATTCTCTTTAACAATCATATAATGGTATCAGGGCATAATCTCAGATTGTATTAGTACAGCCATAATCAGAGAGCATACAGACAGTTCCTAATGCACGTGTTGTACCAGGCAGATATCGGCAGAGGAAGCCAGTTTCAGATACCTGAAAACAACATTAATATTCCTTGTCTGTCCTCACAGATATTCTCATGAGGAGCCATACATGATAGAAGCTTATCAGGTTGGTGAGAAACTATCTTCATAAACATAGAGCCATACGCATCATCTCTACAGAGAATTTCCTGACCAGAACAAAGAGCAGGTGTAGTCATCTTCTAATTTATTTTTTACCCGTGCATTTATTTTTATGAATACATAATATATACACTTTATTGTATCAAATATCAGGGTTCTCTGTTTAGTAAGGTAATATCTCTAATTCGCCATGGTTACCTGTGCTACTGAGCCAATAAAGAACTGTGCATTGCTATTATTGGATTTCAAACCGGACTTGAGTCTTACTTTTATGGATATTTGTCTTAATTTGACTGCACTGATAAAATTATATATTAATGTTCTGCCTACAAAATGGAAAAAGGTATTTTCTGGTCAAAAGGGGCTGAACATGAAATTCCTAATGATTAGATATTTCTGGAGGAGGGGGGAAGAAAAATAAAACAAAAACAAAAGTGAGAACCAGTTCTAAAGAACACAAAGCATAAAGCACAAGAGCTGCTGAGCAAGATGCCCATTAGAAAATTATGACAGTCCAAATGCCCTAGGCAGGAATGCAGAGAAGACTCGAGCACTCATGATATATGCAATTGTTCCAAATAAGCCTACACATGACATGTACATCACCAAATCATGGAGGACATAACAAACAAAACAACACAACAACAAAAAAAAAAGGAGCTTATCAACAGCTCTGCATAAGCTCTGTCCAAGGCCAGGCTGGATGAGGCTTTGAGGAACCTGGTCTAGTGGAGGGTGTCCCTGCCCATGGCAGGGGGGTTGGAACTAGATGATCTTTAAGGTCCCTTCCAACCCAAACCATTCTATGATTCTATAACCGTGTCTCCTCAAACATGGTCAACATGGTCTTCTCTCTGGAGTAATGAGAAGGTAAATGCTTCCAGCTGGTTCTGATGAAGGCAGGAGGTTTGATCTAAGTCCCAACCCTGACTGTTGCTGAAGTCTGCAGGAGCTTTTCCTTTTATTTCAGCAGAAGCTATTCCTGCATCCTTCTCGTGGGACTGAAATGTATAAGATAGGAATATAGTCAGCCTAGACTTCCTCTCTACTATGTAGAAAAAGAGATTGATGCTACCCACCTAAAATCTAAATGACCTCTGGAATGTCCTATATTTCTCTATTGATTTCCTATCTCTCTCCATTCATTTTAATGAGTGTAGGGCAGTTATACCTTAAATTAGCTAGTTCAGTTATGTGCCAGAAGTTATATGGCCCTTGTGCTTAACCTTGTTTGAGTCAACATGCTTTATCTGAGTACATTTTTTTCTTTCGAACAACAAGATCTTGTCCCTTTTTGATCAAACACTTGTGATTTCAAACCCATTGTTTTTGTGGAGACAGAATTTAACAAACTCAAATAATTTTCATAAAAAATATTTAAACCTTGCACCTAAAAATGTCATGGAATCATAGAATGGCCTGGGTTGAAAAGTACCTTAAAGATCATCTAGTTTCAACCCCCCCTGCTGTGGGCAGGGTTGCAAACCACTAGAGCAGGCTGCCCAGGGCCTCATCCAGCCTGGCCTTGAACACCTCCAGGGATGGGGCATCCACAACTTCTCCGGGCAACCTGTGCCAGTGCATCACCACCCTCTGCGTGAAAAATTTCTGCCTAATATCCAACTTAAATCTCCCCTCTCTTAGTTTAAAACCATTCCCTCTCATCTTGTCACTATAAACACTCCCCCTCCTGTTTATAGGCTCCCTTCCAGTACTGGAAGGCCACAATGAGCTGTCTCTTCTCCAAGCTAAACAAGCCCAGTTCCCTCAACCTTTCTTCATAGGAGAGGTGCTCCAGCCCTCTGATCATCTTTGTGGCCCTCCTCTGGACCTGTTCCAAGAGCTCCACATCTTTCTTGTGCTGGGGACCCCAAGCCTGGACACAGCACTCCAGATGGGGCCTCACAAGAGCTGAGTAGAGGGGCACAATCACCTCCCTCTCCCTGCTGGCCACCCCTTTTTTAATGCAGCTCAGGACATAGTTGGCCTTCTGGGCTGCAAGCACACACTGCCAGCTCATATCCAGCTTCTTGTCCACCAGGACCCCCAAGTCCTTCTCCACAGGGCTGCTCTCAATGAGTTCTTCTCCCAGTCTATACAAATACCTGGAATTGATTATTGTCCTGATTATTGTAGAGAAAACTCAGGGACAGTGCTGGTTAAGCAATTATGCTTTCAACAGTTCTAAAGAAACCCTACAGTTTGAAGCAGTCTATCCCATACTGGTTTTGTATCCCTAATGACAGCATTAAAATGGTAAAAAACAAAACCAGCTCTATTCCAGCACAGAATGTGTACCTAAAATTCATTGGAAAAAAATTACTGTGTATGTGGAATAAATTGGCCAACTATTATGCTGAGATAACTAATGTAATGAAGAAATGCTGATCAGTTTGTGATAAAACTGGTTTTCCTTCTCGGTTACTGCATGTTCTCACACTGCCTGCTCCAGCCAGATTAAAATGACTTTAATGACTTGGATGAATGGCATCAGGACTTAGCAGAGCTCACAAAGTCTCCAGTGAGATTGTTGCTCTGCATTTTACTTCTGTTAACAAAATTAGATATGAGTTGACTGTGTGTCCTCAAAAGAGCTGTTCCTTGTATACAGGGCTTCCCAGAGAATATAAAAGCAAGACAATGCTTTTCAAGAATTGTTTCAGAAGTGATAAATTACACAAACTTCTCTAGACTATGAATCACTGAATAAGTTACTCAGAGGATAATTATGGATGCCTCAATAAAAAATGTTATAACTACAGTTTTATTCACAAGACACTTAACTCATGTTCACTGAAGATATTTTGGTGTTTTTTTTTCTTTTTTGACCAGTTACTTTGATTTTCCCTACTAATATCAATTATGAACTTTGCTGCCTACCATTATAACTGCAAAGTTAATGTGAAAGCTCCGCTTCTGATTTGCTGGAGTCCTCTGTAGCATAATAATGACTGAGGATCAAATGCTTTTCTCAGATCTTGATTTCCTTCTTATTCTTTTCTTAGACAAGCAGAGCTCTCAGTGTCCTCAGTGTGATGCTCAGTGAGCAAAGTTTAAAGTTGCCAGCTCAGATGCCATTTTCAGTGAAGCTGTAACAAAAGTTCAGCTAAGCATTTACTTTTGGACTAGATACCGTGCTTCCATGGTGGTGTTCAAATTCAAGCTGGAGCTAGATGCATTTGGACAAAAACATATTTCTGTGTAATTGTTAGTCAATAGCTAGAGTGCATTCTGCTTCCTACAATGTGGCTGGTTACTGCACGTGAGCATTGGTGTGGCACCTAGAAATCCCACACACGGACTCCCTGTGTTAGACCATCAGCAAGCTGAGAACTTAAAGATGGTCTCTGCCTTGAGCCTCATAAAAATCTTAAGCAAAAGGCTGTTCACAGAACACCAGTAAATGACAAGACAGCATCACTGGCAGGCATCTAAGTACAGCAGGGGCTTGTTTGATGCAAATGCCTGAAAGAAAATAAAGCAGCTTTGGAAAATAGTAGCAGAGGTAGTGTGAGGTGCCTGATTTGCCTTGGTTAGGGCTAAGAGCTTAAAATTGTGGGGACAGTCTCAGTGACTGCTTTGGCTGTATTCAAGGTTTTCATACTGTTTATGCATTTTATATTAGAAACAAAAACGACACAAAGAAACCCCACCATTATTAGGTTAGTGTGCAGCTATCAGTAAGATGTAGGCTCCTGAACTAAGTTTACTTTTGCTTGGAAAAACCGTTCAGATTTTTTCTTTTTCTTGACTGAATGGGGAACCTATCTGTCAAGATAAATTAAGTCTTATATCTCTTACTTTCCCTTGTTCCACTATGTGACCTTCACCTTTATGATTAGAGTGCTCTCTGGAGACTTGGGCTGAAGTCCCTCAGCAGAGGAAGGTCACACCCTGTGCATGTACTCTAGTCAGAAGACTATCTGCAAAATATAAGAACTGACACTTTGTCTGCCTGTTTTTTTCAGTTATCTCATTTCTGTCAACATCTAATCAGAGCTGATGTCCTGGCATGGGTTCGTCTGCTTGAATCTGAATTACAACAGAGTATTAGTGCCAAAGTTGAGTGTTTCTGAATGTATGAACATGTGAATGAAGAAATACAAGGAATATTCAGACCCACCAGGGTACCGGGAGGTTTTATGCACACAAAAGATGAGACCATGTTAGCAATTAGGCTGTCTGGAAGACAGTTATTTTCATCAATTCTTAAACTCCAAATTAAGCATCTGGATTTCTCAGATCTTAGCCACAGGCTTCATCTAAAGGTTGCTGCTGTAAATCAGACACTGATGTTGGGAGGCACTAAGTTTTATATGAGTTATAGTCAGCATCTCTTGAAAACCTGTATCTGAATAAATTCAATACATCTTCTGTTCAATGAATAGAGTCCTAATGTGTGTGAATGATTTTAATTTCCTGTTTGAGGACAGCTATTTAGTTTAGTAAGCAGACTGCAAAATTATTTCCTTTGGCTGGTTTCTAAGCCCAGAACTGGCACTGGACTTGAATGTAACTCTGAACCAGTGATGATATCTTTCTGTCACAGAGGTTGCTGTTTTGCTTTTTATGTCAATTTATACTTCTAAAAATTTGAGAAGCTCACAGATATAGACTTACACTAGAACAAATAAATGGTAGTATAGTACAGCTAAAAGCCAGTAACAAAACATATTTGAATTCCATGTTGCTTGTTTTTTGAGAGATCACTACAGTGACTACAACACAGGTAGTCACTGCAACACATGCATAATCAGCTTATATCTTTTATGGTTTTGGATATCTGTGTGCACTATCCCAGGAAATGAGTAATATGTTTGTGTTGATTTGATCTGAAAGCTTCTTGTACTGTTGTGGTTTATTTAAATTATTCTCAATAATGTCTTTCAAAAAAACCCTCTTGTAAATAAAAGATGGAAGGCAATAAATATTTCCAAACATGATCAAAAGTTTAAGTGAGAGAGAGAGAGAGAGGAAGGGAGGGAGGGATGGAGGGAGAGAGGGAGGAAGAAATAAAGAGGGACTGAGAAAGGGGGAAAGAAATCTGCTCTGTTTTCAACAGGAAAACACAATTCGCATGAGGACATCTTCACCCACACCATTTAACACACTTTAAAATAACATTATTTATATAAACTTTATCAGACATTTCATCTTTCAAATTTTATTTCAGGATTAGTCTTGAAATATCCCTAAGGTATTGTTTTACTTGCAAAATGTTATTTCAATTAGTTGAATATCATTCTTTACAGGATCCAGGTCAAACGAGGGGCAAAAATAAATCCAAACCAAACAATATGTGTCTGCAATAAATTTCTGTTCCTGAATTATTCATACATAATGGCATAGGTGACTCTTCAAGCATTTTGAATTAACTAGAATTGATTTCTCACTTTTTTATGCCTAGTTGTACAAGCTTTTTTGTACTTTTACTTCTCCTTAACAAATAAAGTATTGATTCAAGTCCACTGAACATGTTTTATTTAAACTTTGCCCTTCGTCAGCAACTTAGTCTTCTACCCTGAATTCTCCTCTTTGACTTTCCATTGTCTCTTGATCTGGAAGGTGAAATACACTGGATAGGTTCCTTGGTATGACATAACGTATAAAATACATTCCAAATTTGATGGGAACAGTTACAATACAAAGCATACACAATGGACTTTAATGCCTGTGTAAGGCAACTTAGTGCTTCTTTTTTTTGTCTAGACTCTCAGAGTGCTCCCCAGGAAATTGAACAGTTTCAAAGTCAATGAAACATACAAATTATAGCCAGTTTTTTCTCAATATTTTTCCTATTGTCTATTTTATTACTTTTTCTAAGTAAAAATAACCACATGCTGAACTCCACGTTGTCTCACTCCCTATACTCAACCACACAGTGGGAGAAAATAAGATGAGAAAGTTCATGGATCAAGAAAAAGACAGGGAGATCACTTACCTGTTGTAAGTAGTACATGGGCGAAGTAGACTCAACTTGGCAATTTGATTTATTGTAAATCAAAACAGATGCGAATGGTGAGAAACAAAGACAAAAATGGTGCCCTCCCCGGGCTGCAGGGTGGGTCTCTGCTCCAGCAGGGTCTCTCCAGGGCTGCAGGGATCCCTGCTCCGGGCCTGCAGCCCCTCCTGCCCTCCTCCTCCTGCGGCCTCGGGCTCCCTCTGCTGCTGCTCCCTCCTTGGCTTCCTCCTCCTCTGCCTGTGCCGCCTTTTGTGCTTTCTGAAACCTGGTTCCCCCCGGCACCCCCAGCTTGGCTGAGGGGCTCAGCTGTGTCCTGCGGTGGGGTGGGGCCGTTGGAGCCGGCTGGGACCAGCTGTGTCCGGCCCGGGGCAGCCCCGGCCTCTCCTCACAGAGGCTCGTGTGGCCACACTGCCAGTGCCTGGGCACAGACAGCCCAACAGAGTTAAGTGATGTGTATGGAGAAAATTAGTTATTAAATCTTTTTTAACTCCACTGCAGGATTTTCCTTGCAGGTACTCTGTGATCCCCTGCTTCAATGTGGATGTTTTGTGTTTATCAGTGTTGTGCATTGCTCTGTATGAAGTCTGGGGACACCACATTTTCACATTTTTCTTTTCCATTGGGTGGAGGCAGAGAAAAAAATTTCTCTCTCTGTAATGCTGCAGAAAATTAAACATTTTAAAAGTAGTTCACTTTATTTTGACCCTCTGAGCCCAGCTTTACAGTGTACAGAGGAGAACAGTAGTCAATATTTCTACAGTTTTGTAGTCTAACCTCTATTAAAGTTAATAGAAAGTAACCGGCATTTTGATCCACATTTTTTTTTTGTTCATTTTCCATATGAAATACCATTCTGCATGTACTATGCTATGGTCTATTTTCCTTAACCCAAGCTTATGTCTATGTACCAGTGAGAAATTCCATCAAATAAGTTCTGGTTATTCTATCAGAGATGAGAAATGTAGATGACTCATAATGAAAAGAAAATTGGTATTATGGTAAAATTAAAAATTACAGTCTTCCAAGTAGTAAAGCTTAATCACACTGGTTACTATTTCACTACAATGCTAGAATCCATTTAAACAGTGTAATGTATGCTGCAACGTATTTCTTTCAATTTATTAAGGTTGCTCTTATATTTATTGTGGAAGTAAATTCAGCTTCTTTCCCAATGGTAATCTTTGCAAATGCTGTAGGGTACAGCAGTTCATAATACTGGTATTATACATGGCTGACAACATTATTATGATGGTAGTTACCAGTGTATCATCATATTAAAAGAAAGGTTATTATTATCATTACAAAACCATAGGAAAAAATTGTAGATTCCATTTGCTCAGATATTTGTTACATAACGTGTCAAAAATATCAGGTTTGTTCCATACATAATCTTTAGGTGTTCAGCTCATTAGAATGGTCATTAATACATTTGTTCTGAAAAAATTGCCTGATTTTAGACCTGAAGATGAGTGAGGAAACTACAAAATATCATAATGACAGAAACACAAAGTACCTGTTCTTCACATGGAAGCTTTTTTGCTTATAGAAAATGCAGTTGTAGAGCATTACCTCTAAGCAACCCCTAGTGATAACTGACATCATACTGGATTTGTACATCCCTCAGTGACAGTCAAAGAAGAGTCAGTCTAACGAGTGATAGTAGATACCTATTCCCTGGTTATCTGCAACAGAATCAACTTGAAAGACCTACTCTTGTCTGATTCACAAGATTATCATCATATCCAATAAAGTAATATAAAATGATATGGTAAGTATGAAGTAGAAGTTTATTTTAATTGGTAGAATACAGTATAGATGTATATATATAACTTCAGCATATATACATAGAAATGTAATAAAATCATAGAGGCAGACGTTATTCAATATGAAGAAAAAATGGGACCTTTATTTTATAATTTCTTTTAGAAAGACAGAAAAGATCTGACAGTAGAATTCAGTAGATCTCATGTTAGTCTCAATTTGTTGAGTCAGACTCCAAACTATGATTCAAGGTAATTGTTTTTTATGCTGTCAGTTCCAGACTTGTGGATTGTCTGAAAATGCAAATAAAGCAAACAATTCTTTCTTAGTCTTCCTAAATAAATGTATAGCAGATGTGACCTTTAACTAGTTTAACCATAGTGAATGCTACAAATGTGTGTATTTCCACTATAGTTGTTTTAATGAAGCTCTGAGAACTCTTGAAACTCTTCAAACTGACGTCTTCACCCAAACCTCTCTTCAGGGAAACCTGGTGTAGTCTTGCTAAAATTCTGCTGTAACATAGCACTTACCAAATTTTCAGTCCAGACCATCTTTATTCAACTGTTTAAAAGTGAAATGGAAACCATGAGAGATATAGTGTCAGCACCTGACACAGTAATTGGAAGAAAATTTGTTAAACACTCTAAAAAAAGGAAAAAGCTGCTTTGACAGAGCAGCTAATCCTGGAAACCATTTCCAGGCATATTAAGGAAAAGAAAATTATGAGGAATCATCAGAATAGCTTCACCAAAAGGAAGTCATGCTTGACCAATTGATACATTTCTGCAATGAAGTGACCAGCCTGGTAGATGAGAGGAGAGCAGTGGTTATCGTGTACCTGGACTTCAGAAATGCCTTTGACAATATCTCCCTTAAGATCTAGTATGGGCTAGGTGAGTAGACAGTTAGGTGGATTTAAAACTGGATGAATGGCTGGGCCGAGCGGGTGGTGATCAGTGGTGCAAAGTCTAGTGACTAGCAGTATACCTCAGGGATCAGTACTGGGTCAATACTCAGCAAGTTTTCACAGCACCAGACTGGGAAGATTGGCTGATACACCAGAGGGTCATGCTGTCATCCAGAGGGGCCTCAACAAGCTGGAGAAATGGTCTAACAGGAACCTCACAAGGTTCAAAAGAGAGAAGTGCAAAGTCCTGTATCTAGGGAGGAACAGTTTTATGTACCAATATAGGCTGGGATCCACCCAGCTGGAAAGCAGCTTGGTAGGAAAGGACTTGGGGGTCCTGGTGGACACCATGCTGAACATGAGCCAGCAATGTGCCCTTGCTGTAAAGATATTGAATGGTATTCAAGGCTACATTAGGAGTGTGGCCAGCAAGTCAAAGGAGATGGTCTTTCCCCTTTATTCCTTGCTGGTGAGGCCACATCTGAAGTACTGTGTTGAGTTCTGTGCTCCTCAGTACAAAAGAGACGTGGCCCAGCAAAGGGTCATCAAGATGATGAAGAGTCTGGAGCAGCTCACATACAAGGGAAGGCTGACAGAACTGGGACTGTTTGTCTGGGAGAATAGAAGGCTCAGGAGGATCTTACTACTGTGTATAAATACCAAAGGGAGGGTGCAAAGAGGGCAGATGCAGACTTGCTGTGGTGCCCTGTGAGAAAACCACAGACGATGGGCACAAACTGAAACATAGGAGATTCCCTTCAACATCAGGGAACACAGTTTTTACAGTGAGGGTGACTGAGCACTGGCACAGGTTACTCAGAGAGGTTCAAAAAGCCATCCAGACACAGTCTTGGATATAGGTGGCCCTGCTGGAGCAGGAAAAGTTGGAAAAGATGACCTCCAGGTTCCCTTAAAACCTCAACCATTTTTGATTGCATGATTCTGTGAGTCTGTGATAAATATTTTCTCCATAAATTAAGTTCATGAAGTTGATTAGACTGTAGGATTCAGACATACAAAATTTGCCTGAGGTATTAATACCAGATTTATTGTTTCCTGTGAAAAGTGCAATATATTTACATTTGTGCTATGACCTGTAGGTCAAAAATCCAGCATGTGCCACCACAATTGCTAGAGGAAATACTGGAAATTGATTAAATTTGTGAGGGAAAGCATAGTCATTCTCTTTTTCACTTGGTAGGTAAAAACATATATGACTTTTGAATCCTCCACATCTTGTGGCTTCCCTAAAGCAACTAACTACCCCACAAAGTTTTTTTTCATAATCTTACAAATTACATTTTAAAACTAGATTGTCTTGTGCTCCCTATACACCTTTTGAAAAGCTATTTAAGATATCACTTAGATTACTAGAATCCTTCTATTTTCTAGCTTAAATGCACATTTCTTCTCGTATCAACATTGACAGATAATTTAAGTAGTTCTTTACCCTCCTTAATGCTCAACCCTCTTGAGTATGATTCAATACTCACCTAATCTTCATTTAGCTAAGCTAAAAGACACCTAAGTCTCTCTTTCTGTAGCAGCTTTTTGTATTCTTTGGGTCTTCTTAGCAGCCTTTCTCTGAACTTGTTCCTGTCAGAATGTATCACTCTTGAATGCAGTTGACCAGAACAGTAGAGACAATTCCTCTGGGCTCTTCCTGATGTTTTCTGCAATCTTCTTAATAATCTAAACCTGGAGCACTCAACCTGAGTCTTTTAAAGACTGCATTTACATTTTTCTCAGCAAGTAACATCCATGTTCCAGGACATTTTGCAATTCACTGATAAAGAAAGTAGTGAGAAGGCTGCCTGCTTTGTAGCAGCCTACATCTGTGCATGTTGCCTTGGGGAGTGAAGATGCTCCTGAAAGCAGTCTGCCTTCTGCTTTTCCTCCAAGGTGGTCCACACCACTTGTCTAGTCTAGGTCACCTGAGTGAAAGCCCCAGATCTTCACTTCTAGACCACAACGGAAGTATGGGACCTGAGCCCATGTCACCCCCAAAACAAAACCAGATGGTGCTACCATGGAGTTGGCCAGGGCAGCTCTCTGATACAGTACAGGCTTGACCTTCCTCTTGCAAAGGCAACTCTTTATTGGGGCTCGTGTGCATAGTGATCTCCCCATAATTCTTTCTTATAAATACAAAAAGGGAATTTGTATCATTTTAGTTTGCTTGTTTGTCAAATCACCTGGTGATTTTCAGAAGGAAAATCATCCTGGAACAGAAAACCTCACATGTCAGTTTAAATGATATGTTTAAAGCAGACATTGCTGAGACTGATCAAACACAGAATTATTTACTTCAGGATCATAGTAGTGATACTGAAATTGTGTCTCTCAGTTTCTCAACACTGAAGATTTGTTTATTTTCTTTGTATGTTCAGTCATCATGAACGAAAAAGGAGAGAAGGATGAAAGTTAGGTGGACAGTTAAGGTATCCAGTACAGAGAGTGATGAGGTTGGTAGAGAGAGACCCCTTTCTCCTTCCCGCTGTATTCTGTGACATTTTGATATTACTGAAATACAAAGGAAGTGTTGCTAAAAGCTATCTACAGTGTGTTGAGATAACAAAACAGAGAACAGCAGGTAGTGGACAATCACACAAAGTTGCTAGTCAAGTTGATCTAGCTTAAAATAAAATCTGTTGCACAGATTCCAGCAACTAAATTAGCCTCCAATTAATATTACTTCCTTACTGACAGTACAGTAAGAGCCTCTTTCTCCTCTCCACCTGATGAAGCTTGTCTTCTGTTGGACAGTGCAACTCTCACAAGTCCTAATCAACAAATTTGAGCACATGAGTTGTTCAATTAAGGGTTTGATTTCAGAACCAGAATAAAATAACTGATATTTTTCTGTTCCCTTCATTTGGCTCTGGATCAGTGTCTCAAAATAATAGCATCTCCTAGTAAAGATTTAATTCTTTAATCAGCCTTTGTAATTATTTCTCATTCTGCGCTTCAGTTCCCAGGATGCACAATAAAAGGGTGATATTTACCACAGTTGGTTGGTAGTTCATTTTTACCATAGTTTTTTGTCCAATAGAGAATACTGATTTATCAGATCCTACACTTCTGAAGGTAAAAACCTACTTTGACTGATATCTTCAGTCAGATTTTGAAAAATGAAATTCTGGATACTACAATAGCCAGACTAGGGTCTCTCCCCCCCTCCCAGTTTAAAAAAAAAATCTTATTTTTCATTTCTGATTAATTTATACTGTCATGCATACCAGATTGATAGCAAATCCTTTCAATTTTCAAACAGAAATGTTTTGACTTACATATTCATATTTCTTCCTTCTCAGGTTTTCAAATTTTTTAATATTTTGTACATGTTGAACATTTTGACTTTATTGTCAAATCATGATTAAAAGATCATTGAACTTATTTTCAGAAGTTTTGGTGTGCTATGAAAACTTGTTTTTACAAATGCAGCTCCAAGTGTTACCTTGTCTTTAAAGTTGCTGTGGTGGGTTGACTTGACTGGCCGTCAGGTGCCCACCAAGCTTCTTTATCACTCCTCCATCAACAAGACAGGGGGACAAATATGGTGGGTCAAGGTAAGGACAGGGAGAACACCTAGCGATTACCATCATGGGTAAAACAAACTCAGCTTGGGGGAAATGGATTTCACTTACTGCCTATTAAACAGAGTAGGATAGAGAGAAATAAAAGCTAAAGTAAAACCACCTTCCCACTCCTCCCTTCTTCCCACGCTCAGCTTTACTCCCAACTCTTCTACCTTCTACCCCCAAGCAGTGCAGAGGGATGGGGAATGGGGGCTGCACGCAGTTGATAGTGCTTTGTCTCTGTTGCTTCTTCCTCCTCACATTGTTTCCCTGCTCTAGCATGGAGTTCCTCCCACAGGATAGAGTCCTTTCACAAACTGCTCCACTGTGGGTCCTTCCCACAAATGGCAGTTCTTCAAGAATTACTCCAGCATGGATCTTTTCCATGGGGTACAGTCCTCAGGAATGGACTGCTCCAATGTGGGCTCATCTACTCAGGCCACAATTCCTTACAGAAGCCTGCTCCCTCATGTGCTCTTCATGGGATGCAGCTACCTTCAGGGCACATCCCCCATGGGCTTCAGGGTGGATATTTGCTCCACTGTGGTTGCCCTTGGGCTGTGTCACCATGGTCTTCACCATGGGCTGCAGGGGAATTTCTGTTCCAGTGCCTGGAGCATTTTCTCCTCCTCCTTCTTCTCTGAACTTGGGGTCTGCAGCATTGTTTCTCATGCATTTTCTCACTCCTCTCTCTCAGTTGCTGTTGTGCAATATTTTCTTTCCCTTTCCTAAATATATTCTCACAGAGGCACTACCAACATCACTGATAGGCTCAGGTTTGGACAGCAGTGGCTCTGTCTTGGAGCCAGCTGGAACTGTCTCTGTCGGACATGGAGAAGCTTCTGGTGTCTTCTGACAGAAGCAGCCCATTCCACTACCAAACCCTTGCCAGGTAAAACCNACTGCTCCACTGTGGGTCCTTCCCACAAATGGCAGTTCTTCAAGAATTACTCCAGCATGGATCTTTTCCATGGGGTACAATCCTCAGGAATGGACTGCTCCAATGTGGGCTCATCTACTCAGGCCACAATTCCTTACAGAAGCCTGCTCCCTCATGTGCTCTTCATGGGATGCAGCTACCTTCAGGGCACATCCCCCATGGGCTTCAGGGTGGATATTTGCTCCACTGTGGTTGCCCTTGGGCTGTGTCACCATGGTCTTCACCATGGGCTGCAGGGGAATTTCTGTTCCAGTGCCTGGAGCATTTTCTCCTCCTCCTTCTTCTCTGAACTTGGGGTCTGCAGCATTGTTTCTCATGCATTTTCTCACTCCTCTCTCTCAGTTGCTGTTGTGCAATATTTTCTTTCCCTTTCCTAAATATATTCTCACAGAGGCACTACCAACATCACTGATAGGCTCAGGTTTGGACAGCAGTGGCTCTGTCTTGGAGCCAGCTGGAACTGTCTCTGTCGGACATGGAGAAGCTTCTGGTGTCTTCTGACAGAAGCAGCCCATTCCACTACCAAACCCTTGCCAGGTAAAACCAATACAGTTGCTTTGAGATCCATAGATGAAGAAGTCTCAATAAGAACTATTCCTTTAGCTGCACACTGTGAAGAAAATGTGCATTACACTAGATACCTCCAATCACTTCTATGAAGTACAACTGGGGATCAATGGTATACTTGTCTTATACACTTGCACAGTGTGTCTAAAATTGCAAAACACTCCTTGCTATGATCCCTACCATGGAGCCCAGCAACAGCACAGTTCTGCACCCATACTAGTTGTCTAAGTCTCAAGACAAGATGGCCTTGTCCATGTTCTTTATTGGGAGTGCTAACATCTACGTTGTGCCCAGGAATTTTCCAGGAGTGCTGCCAAAATCATGCCAGGGACTGTTCCACAAGTTTAATAACACAAACAATTGGATTCCAGTGCTTGGAATTGCTCCTGGGTGCTGCTCAGTACACTAGCTAATGAATTGTTTAAGAGTGCTGTCTGAACATCCACCACCTTTTACCAACATGCCTGAGTGCATGGAAGTGCTATTATTCATGCTTTAAAGGCAAGAAACTAATACATCACATATAAAAGCAATCTGACCTAACTTTAATGGGTAGGATTTCTCCCCATCAAAAGTCTGAAATATCTGAAATTAGGGGACTTAATTGTCTTACAGATGGGTTTGTCAGCTGGCTGCAGTAGGAACTTGGATGACTGGCTTAGTGCAGGTGACTACACTGGGCTGTATGAGGCAATGTTGTGATGAACCGTGTGCTACTGGCTGCATTCATGTGGCCTTTGTCATCTATGTGTTATGTGGTGGCACCATCCAAGGCACCACACAGTGATTCAGTCAGATCTTGCACCTCAGTACTATCGCTGGACAAACATAACCACAACACTTAATTTTGGCAGCTGTGGAAAGGTTCCTGGATGTGTTCTCTTTTTTGCACCAGTACTGCACAGAGACAGGGTCTGTTACGCGAGCCTGTCTAATCATCACCTGACACAGAAAATTTGCAGTTCCCTAGCATCTCCTGCCCCCCAATCTGATTCCTGCTACTGCTGCTCGCAGGTGTACTTCATGCCTCCCTGTTAACACTGGCTGTTAGCTATTTGGCCATTCTGTGATTTGTTTTAAATCATTAAACAGGTAGGAAAATAACCTAACAAAACCAGAACAATGTTCTGTCGCTTTTTTTGTCAGAAGCCAAGAAGCCAGATGGATACTCAAGTCACCTCAAAGGATAAGTGGAGTACTCAGCAAGGAAGGAAAGAACACAAAGAGGTATGTGATTTCTCCTTTGAGCATCAATGACCATTTGTATCATCTCATGTCTCTCCTAGCCACACCACCCAGCCTTGACTGTCTGATAATCAAAGCTGTTTGCACAATCACTTTAACTGGTTACTGCAGACATTCAAGAATTCTCTTCACCTCTTTTTGTAGTTGTAAGCTTTTATCAAACAAACAATAATCACTTCAAACAACTTGTAATTGCTTTTCTAGAAAAGTAACCTTTCTAGTCACTTAACTCCCCCTTTTTAAGGCTCTGTACATGGTTAGATGAGAGCTGTTCGAAGAGCTTCATCTGGCTTCCCTATTATGCGTGTTCAGCTGCTACCTCCCTGCTAGCATTTCTCACCTGCCTCACAGAGGTGTTATGTGATGTAATTAGTTTTGTTATTATTGTAATTACCATGAAACCAAGCTGACAAAATGACACTGCTCCCCCAGGCTTTTCCCATCTTTTTTTGCTGATCTTTAAGATTATTTTAGCAGTTAGAACTTTCTTCTGCGCTAGTTACCCATTCTCAACACTTCTTTCTTTTTCTTTTTTGTCATTTGGTTATATAAACCATAAACCACATAAACCATGCTGACATTCTACTGTATCATTTTCTGCAGTTGGCTTGAAAACAGAAGTCACTAACAAAGTGCTGTTAATAGTGGGACCCTTCTGCCTTTTTAGGTAAAGAGAGAACAAAAAAATATTTTCTCGTATTTTCCCAAGGAAATTGAGCATAACATACATACATATTTTGCACACTCACAAAGCCTGGAGAATGCAAGCACATGATTTAGATAAAGCTGTGATTCGAGTTCCCTGGTTTCATTCCAGGTTCCCAGAGAATTTAGCTGTTGCCATACTGAGTATTTCAATGCTTAACAATGACATGTTTTCCTCCAGGAGACAAACTCACAGTCCCCAGCTGCACAGGTTCACTGTGCTGGAAATGAACATGAGTAGGTGTTGCACAGAGGAGTGGCAGAAGGCAGCATGCTGAGCCAGTCTGTGCCTGTCAGAAGAGCAGTATTTGAACTGTGTCTCTCACAAACACACTCAGGAAACAAACTGAAGTTCAGAGATATGTTCTTCTGCAAAATATCCCTTTGCATGTCTGAGTGTGCACAGGTAGTAGTGGAGAGATTGGTGTATTCACCAGGAAAACTGTTGTTGGCTACATTCCATCCTCAAAGATGGCAAGGGCTCAAACCCACATTTCTCACAACGTAAAAGAGTGCTGCAGGTCGCCATCTCTAACTCGGGATCCCTAAATCAATCTTTGTATTTATTGGGAGCTAGCCCTCAGTTTATTTAATTTGTCAAAAGGAAGAGAAGGAAGAGGGGTATTTTGGAGGTATGCTGTTTACAACTGCCATCAGATAGTTGCTAGCAATACCATAGTAGAAAAGAAGCAAAATAAAATGTTTCAATGAAAATACTGGAAATAAACAGTTTGAAAATGCCAATTCTTTTAAAATTTTACATATTCGTAGAAAAATCTCACCTGAACATGCAGTAAGTTTTCTATTAGTTCAAATCTTTCAAGTACTTTTGTATATATTCTTAATAAATAAGCCTTCATTTATCTATTTATTTATTAAAAATACTGATTGAAATATTACTAAGTATAATTTAAACATTACTTGTTATTTTTAATTTTAAAATCTATTTTAATAAATTCTTTCCATTCATCATAAATTAAAGTGTACTATAAAATAAACCTTTATTTACCATGAAAGATGATATTGAAAGTTTTATGTACTGAAAATTATTGATCTATTACCTAAATGGCTCTTTCTTCCTTTCTAGTAATCTGCACTCTCTTCTGATACATTAGTTTTGAGGCCAGAATTTATCAGTCTTGCTTGGTTTTGTTTGGGTTTCATTTTTTATTTTGTTTTATTGTTTCTGGGGTTTTGTTTGTTTGGGTTTTTTTAGTTATTACAAAATCCAACTTTCTTTGATAGATACTTTCTTTCTGTGTGCTTATGCTAGTGCCTTCAGGGTACCTAGGTGATAAATGCATAACTCTGTTTACTTGTTTGAAGCAAGAGCAACCTTACCTTAATTTGCTTTGAAGAAGCCAAATAGTTTTGTGATTTCCCTAATAAAATATTTCATATTCTACATAATACAATATTTAATTTTCCATTGAATTTATGTATAATTAATTGCATTATATTTTGTCTGAATATGAGACACTCTGAAGCAATTCCAGAAAATTCCAGTCTGATACTTCGAGATCTAAAACCTGAAACAAAATGAAA
>VZTO01021965.1:50381-79485 GCA_013400615.1 Syrrhaptes paradoxus | reverse complement strand
TGCACTCTACTCCCTCATCCAAGTCGTTGATGAATATATTAAACAGCACAGGTCCCAATACCGAACCCTGGGGGACTCCACTATATACAGGCCTCCAACTAGACTCCATCCCGTTCACCATAACTCTCTGGCTTCTTTTCTCCAGCCAGTTCACAATCCATCTCACCACCCGATCATCCAGATCGCACTTCCTCAGTTTATCCACAAGGACCCATGGATTTATGGGTGTCCAGATTACTTAACTGCTCCTTAACCCAGTCTTCATCTACCAGAGCAAACTCCTCCTTTGTCCTGACTTCCTCTGGGGCTTCAGGGGTACAGGACTCTTCAGGAAAGCCTCCAGCAGTATAGACGGAGACAAAGAAGGCATTCAGTAACTCTGCCTTCTCTGTATCTTTAGTGGAAAAGGAAATTTAATTATGGGTTTGCAGTTCAACATTTTTCTCCTTATTCAAGCTCTCTGTAGCACTGGAGAGTTTAAGAGAGATTTTTAATCATGCTATTATTTATTAATGTCTTGCATGTTATTTATTTAGCCACTTTGACTAACAGTATTCTCTAGGTACATCTATAATTAATATTCTATACTAAAGGGCAGTTTGACCTGTCTTTTCAAAAGAAATCAACCATCAAAAAATTTTTTAAAACCTCCCAGGTTTTTATAAACTTCAGCCCAATGAGTTTTTTTCTTCAATTAAAAATGTCATCTGAAAGACATGATATTCCTTATAATTTTGATGTGGATGTCCAAACCCTGACTTTGGGTGTCATAAACTAAAAACTGAATTGCCTCTTTCTTCCTTCTCCCAAACTTACTTCAACCCACCAAAACAAAGGTAAAACTTTAAATGTATTGTTTGCACATGTAATTTATTTCCAGATTGTAATCTTGATGAGAACAAACTCACATCTTTCTCTTAGGGAAGACATAGTTTTAGCTGTTGAAATTTGATATGGGTAAATCGTAATGATTTCCTAGACCCAAGCAGATATGAGATATGTAGCTTAATCTAGATAATACTTTCTTGTAATCAATCTCTAGTGATAATAACTGAGTGATTCCTCACAGCATGTTTAATCTCTCTGCTCTCTCCTATACCCAATATCTCTGTTGCTTATGGGGGTGGGGTGTTGGTAGGGTTATTAGGAAAACTACGTTTTTCTCCAAAACACAGAACTAGGGAACAAGCATGACTGATTAGAAGATAATTTAGTTCTCTATTTGTAGAACAGTCCTCACTGAAGTAATTCAGAAGTGCTCTGAAATCAAGCAAGTCCTTTGATCTTGAATTTGATGTCAATGAATGGAACTAAAATTCCCATCTACTTCTGGAGCCGATTACATCAGAGTCATCCTAGACTTCCTCTATGCAAGATGTTAACATTTAATGGAAATAATTGCCACTAAATATATATCTATTAAGAAGTCTTATTAAAATATATTTCTTTTTAATCAGTGTCCTATGGAAATAACTGCTGGATGATCATGAAGGGGGTATAAATATTTATGTTCACAACAGTCAGTATTTCCATTTTCTCCTTCATTTAGCAAGTAACTTATGAATGTTATCCAACTTCAGTGAAAGTTTATGGAGACTCATGGCTCAAGCTGTACAATCCTCCTACAATTTCCATGAAAGGAGGTGATTGAGGAGAGGAGAATACTCCCACTGAGGAAAAGGCTAAGAACATGATTACTAGACATCAGAAAACCCACACCTGGGTGGGGGCATCACTAGTCAAGCTTCATTAATTCCACCCCTGACTGAATGACCAGTTTATTACCCTGTTTTTTTTTCCTGCTCAGTTCTTATAAGTTCTTATGATCTCAGCACGACTCTGCTTCTTCAGGAACCACAGTTTCTTAGGCTAAATAAGACCAGGATTTTTACTTTTTCAAAAAGAGATATTTCTTTCTGTTTATAAAAGGAGAAACCTTCTTGAGTACTTTCAAGTACTCTGTATTCATCTGGAACAGGTGGGGTTACTCACACTAACAGGCTTATTGTGACACACTGGTCACTTTTAGAAATCCTTTTTCATTAAACATTTTATTGGGTGATGTGAAAAAAAAAAAAAGAACACAAAACCAGCAACTTCATGTCAGTTAAAAAACTTCATTCTTAAATTCAGATAGAGACATGTGAAAAATCTTTTGCACAGACATCCCTGATGTCAACAGAATGGGAACCTGCAGCTCCATGTGTCATTGCATCAAGGACAGCTAATGTTCTGCTGTTTCTTACATCACTCCATGAGCTGGGGGACCATCTCCCCCATGCCTCTCTTGTAGGACCTTTGTTGGGTTTACAATATACAGCTTCAGCTTCCTGCTGATGCTTGTGGCCAAGCTGCTGTGCTTGTATGTTGGAGGTGTGTACATCAGAGTTGGGGATGTACAGGGAGACTATAAAGACAAATAAACATCATGGAGGCTAAGGAATCCCAGAGAGGACCCTGGGAGACTTTTTAATGGCAACGTTAAATCTTCATCGGCCATGCCAAGCATTAGCTCCTCAGTAAATCTGTGCTTCATAACATTCTCTGATATTCACCTATTTTTGGCCTCTAGACTCTCTCTTGCAAAAGCTATTTTAGTGAAAGGTGAGCAGTAATGAGTGGACTCACACCACCAACTTTGTCTGAAGATGTAGGCATTATGGATTAGGTTTTATCATCCACTTTCTCCTTTTCTTTCAGCTCCAGAAGGCAGATTTTGTTTTTCATTGCCACAAGAGAGGTCCTGGCCCAGTGAGATAGACACGGGGAGGCTGGGAGGAGAGAAAGGCATTGCAGCAGGGTAGAAAATTCAAAGGTGTGTGTTTATTATTGTGAGGATGTCAGGCACTGTCTGTGGAGCATTTTCACTCCAGGTCATTGACAGAAAAACTCTCATGCAGAGCAGCATGTGACAAATTGATTTTCTCTGCAACTTTCAACTGACCTTTGAATACATGAGAAGTCAAGGCCACAATAAAAGATTCCTCACCTCCTTTAATTCTCCCCTTTTTCTTAATAAAATACCTCAGAAACATCTGCTCAGTACTGCCTCATTTTGATTTGATCAATTCTTTAAGAAAAAAAGACTCTGAGTAACTGCAAATAACTGTGGACCCTAATTTCTATAAGCAACTTGCCCCTCTCTTCCTTTTCTTGTTATAATTAATTGAAGAATAATATATATTTTGAGATGATGAAATCAAACCCACCCTATTTCCCCAGTCATCAATTTTTTTTACTGAGTCCATTTAATCAATTTTTTGCAAGAGAAATACAATACTGCACAATATTTCACCATTCATAGGAACTAGTCATGCAGTTCAATAAAAGATATTTAAATTAGATAAGCTACAGTTTTGGATGGTTTTATAATTGTCCTTCTGAGCTTTTTAAAATGTATTCTGTATTTAACTTTCTACAGTTTCTTTTTCTTCCAGTATAGCAA
Organism: Syrrhaptes paradoxus; assembly: GCA_013400615.1. Taxonomy (NCBI): domain Eukaryota; kingdom Metazoa; phylum Chordata; class Aves; order Pterocliformes; family Pteroclidae; genus Syrrhaptes; species Syrrhaptes paradoxus. Next base: position 76,040 of record VZTO01021965.1, on the reverse strand, counting down.
GAAAATTGTCTTTTAGAGTCATTAAACAATATTCTGAATTAAGAAATGTTTAGCCTGAAAATATGCAGCCTATGCAAAGTTTCCTTCCAAAGACATAACAGAGAGTCTATTAAGATGGTTGATGTACACCAACAATTACTCAACAGCTCTCCTTGCTAAGTTTTAGGTTTGTTTGTTGTTTTTTTTCAAAGAAAAGGAAAACCAAATATTCAAATTAGAGTACTACCATTGTGTTAAACAAAACAAAATAAATGTTTGAAAATATTTTTTTTAGGAAAACAATAAATTTTATGGACTAGATTCCTGTTTTCCAGGTTGCCAATGGAGGGAGTAAAGAAGAAAAAAGATACTGCTTATTGAAATTATTTCTTTAATTTAAAAAATTGAAATAATGAAAAGAATACCACCTTCAATACTGTGGAGGGTGTCCCTGCCCATGGCAGGGGGGTTGGAACTTGATGATCTTTAAGGTCCTTTCCAACCCAAACCATTCTATGATTCTATGATTCTATGAAATTCACTCTGCTCTAGCAGTTTACACTGTAATTAGCTAAATGTTACTACATATCCAAGAGGGTTTTAAAATCTTTACTGAACTTCCAGAATTGCTTTCTCTAATAGATATCAAAATAAAATATATCTGTAGCTTACTGCACAATAATTTCTGTCATCTATCTATCTAATCTATCTATCTATCTTAAAAATTTTCTGTGAAGTTTTTGAATCACTTTTGATTCTGTCAGTGTGTTTGTGTATAACAGCTAACTCACCCCACAGATATCTGGCATGTAGTAATGACTAGAAATCGCAGTTTTGTTCACATTTTATACGAAGTACAAAGGCTTGAAAAATATGAAGTCACACTCCTCAGAACATCATGGACAAGATATCACAGTCATTTTAGTACCCTGGGGTTTTATAGGGTGAATGGTCTGTGTAAGACCTCAGGAAATTTTTCAAGAGGCAAAAATTAAAAATACTGTATGATGTAATAACAATAACAACAAAGTAGGAAGAGTGGTGCAGTATTAATAGGTTGTCATTAAAAAAAAATTATTGTCTCCCTCAGTTGACTTAAATGCATCAGAAAAATAAATGAGTAAATATTTCTACTCATTTTAATGTTTGCTGTTTGTTAATATCTGAAACCTCTATGTCAATATTTCCTATTTGAGGAATGATAACTACTAAAATAGAGCATATTTACACTTCAGAAACTTAGGGATCCAGATGCCTAAACACAGACACATAGTGCCATTTTGGTGTGTTAATGCGCTCTTCCTAGCCTTCATTTACCATTCTAGGAAGCATACATCTCCACAGGTCCTGCCAAGTCTGCCAGCCCCATGCAGGCGTTTCAGATACCCTTGGCACATCTAAAATGGCAGCAGTCATTCGTATCTTGCAGTGAACACCACCTGTATTTTTGCCTTGCAGGACACAGCAACAGGCACTTGCAAACTTTCAGAGCTTTTTTTTCTTTGTAAATACACTTCACGTGGATGCCCCATCCCTGGAGGTGTTCAAGGCCAGGCTGGATGAGGCTTTGAGCAACCTGGGCTAGTGGAAGGCGTCACTGTCCATGACAGGGGGGTTGGAACCAGATGATAACCTAAGGTCCCCTCCAACCCAAACCATTCTATGATTCTATGATTCTGTCCAATAATACTTGTACTATTTTTCCACAGAAAGTAAGTTTCTGCCTTTAATTAATTTAACATGCATTAATAAATATATTAAAAAAAGGTGTCCTCAGAGACAAATATATAAGACTGTGCTGAAGCAGAGTTGCCAACTCAGCAGTTCAGATTGTCCATTTCTCTATGACTTGATCTTTGGCAAAACAGGAGATCACCAGTTCAGACGAAGAAAACAAAATTAGCTCTTACCTTGGTCCCATCCATTTATTCACCATATTGTGTGGAAACACACAATGTCTTTTGAACGCATAATGCCACTCCTCCAGGAGGTGATGCAGAGATTGAGAGCTGGATCCCTTAGGCATCTGATATAGCTTAATAACCTACTGAAATACCATTCCTTTTTTCTGATTATTTAGTGTTTTATCTTCTCTCTTTTATCAGGCATCCACTAAAGCCAACATGAGAGAGCATAGGCTGGGAAAAAGTGATGGATGAAGCAGGGCAGGGAGGAAAAGTAAGCTCATTCTTCTTTTCAATTATTTCAAACTGTTATCTGTGTTTACCCCATCTGCTCTAATTCCATCTTGATGCACATAGTTTTCACCCCTCAGTAACTTATTAGCAACTTGAAATTCTCACCTTCTGTGGAAAACCTGGAATTTAGGAATTCCAAGAAAAGCCCTTATTCGTGAGGAATGTGAGAAGGTGTGAGAAAGTTAAAACAAGCTGTAGTAAATTATAGCTGCACAAATAGCAGCTCAGACAATAACCAGATACTAACAGAGATACTGTTGTTCCCTGGGGCTGTTCCAAGCTTTACAAGTAAACATATTGTGAAAAATGTCCTCTTTATAGAATAGTGTCTTAAACCAAAGCATCTTTGCTGAATCTTTTTTTTTTTTTTCTCCCCATCAAACCTCTTTCTCAGACAGAACCTTCTGCTTCTGGCCAGAAGAAGGGGCCTTCCCACCTTTTCATTTTATGATGAGAAATCTCCTGTTCAATTCCCTGCTTCAGATAATGACTCCAATCTTTCAGGCTATCTCTAAAGTGGTTGGAATGACTCAGAAAAAAAAGAACTGATCAGTCTCTAGACCATTCCAAAGCTACAACAGCTCAGCGACCTGGAGAAATAATGATGGCTCTTTCAAAGCTAGCACAGACCAGATGATGTCTATGTTTAAATGACAGATGGAGAGAGAAGTGATTTCTGTGTGGCAGGCAGCTTGAACTTCTCGGCTTCTTGGGTTTCAGTGCTTTGCTAGGCACAGATAAAGCCTCCTGACTATGGAGATAAGAAGTGCCTTGATGTAAGGAATCTCTCTGAAGATTCATTCCCTGCATTTTGATATAAGCTGATTCAGTTCCAATCCCTACAAACCAAACTTCTTTCACACCCTATGAACCAAGCCCTGTGAAGTTTAAATAACTCCTCTAAGGTGCAGTTCTTATACTTTGCTTTCATGAAGATGTTCTGAAAACCTGGGGTTTCTGACATTAAAGGATCTCCACAAATACCCAGAATTATTTGATAGTTATTGATTAGGATTATCTTGCGTTTTACCAAGACAGGCTTACCAAATAATGGAAATATTGAGAAACAAAACTCAAAAGTATTATCCTTGCTTAATAGTATAGAAAAAAAACCCATCAGCTTCTGAACTGTTGTATTGGGTTTACGTGGCAAGGTTTCAGTAGCAGGGACACTGCAGGGGTAAATTCTGTCAGAAGACATCAGAAGCTGCCCCCATGTTGGACGGAGCCACATCTAGCCAGCTCAAGATGGATCCACCTCCGGCCAAAGCTGAGCCTGTCAGCAAAGCTGGTAGTGCCTCTGTGATAACATACTTAAGAAGGGGAGAAAAATCCTGCACAGCAGCTGGGAGAGGGGAGTGAGAATATGTGAGAGAAACCACTCTGCAGACACCAAGGTCAGTGAAGGAGGTGGAGGAGGTGCACTAGGTGCTGAAGCAGAGATTTCCCTGCAGCCTATGGCGATGGCCATGGTGACACACGTCATCCCTCAGCCACCCATGGAGGACCACAGTGGAGCAAATATCCACCCTGAAACCCAGAAAGGACCCCACACACAAGCAGGTGAATGTGCCCTGAAGGAAGCTGCAGCCCATGGACAGCTCATGTAGGAGCAGGCTTCTGACAGGTGCTCTGGTCTGTGGAGAGGAACCCATGCAGAGACAGATTTCCTGACAGAACCTAGGGCCCATGGAGAGAAGCACACACTGGAGTAGTCCATTCCCAAAGGATTACACCACATGGAAAGGACCCATGCTGAACCAGTTTTCGAAGAACTGCAGTTCGTGGGAAGGACCCACATTGGAACAGTTCATGAAGGCCTGTATCCCATGGCAGAGACCTCACACTGGAGCAGGGGAACATCATGAAGAAGAAGGACCAACAGAAACAAAACATTGAGAACCAACTGTAACCCCTATTCCCCATCCCCACCATGCCACTGAGGGCAGGTGGGGAGGAGGTAGAAGAATGAGAGTGAAGTGGAGCCTGGGAAGAAGGTAGGGGTTTGGGGAGGTGTTTTTAATTTAGCTTTTCTTTCTCACTTTCCTATGCTGTTTCATTGTCAATACATTAAATTAATTTCCCCAAGTCAAGTCTGTTTTGCCTGTGATGGTAGCTGGTGAGTAATCTCCTTGTCCATATCTTCACCCAAAGTCATTTCCACCCTGTTTTCTCCCCAGTCTTGTGGGGATGAGAGAGTGTGGCTGGGTGGGCATCTAGCATCTTGTCAGGGTTAACTCACTGCAAATATGTTACAGAGAGGAGCCCACTGAAGGAAGTCAGAAGAAAAGTGCAGATATAATTTCTAACATAGAAAACCCAAAAGCTGTAAATGGTTGGATGATATGAAAGTATTCAACTGTGGATGGATGCTGGTCTTTAACAGCTTTTCCCAAAATAATTGACATTGTTGGAGATCAGTACCAATGGAGTCTAATACAGTACTGCTTCTTTTACAGTCTGATGTTACTTTGGAAAATAGCAATATTATTGGTGTCAACGTGAAAGTGCTAGAAGTATATTTAGCATCTCCACAGAGCATCAGGTATTAATCTGTCATTTTTTTGGACCCAAAACTAATCTAAATGTGTCAGCATCATGCATAAAGATGTCCTCACAGTAAAGCTGTGGAGCATTAATATTTTCAATCGTGTTTCACAGATGGGGGAATAGGTTGCCTGCCAAGACCAAAGGTTCAATCTGGTAATGCAGCGGTCCAGAAGAGCTTTGTCTCTGATGTCAATATATCCCAGTCTAGACTACCAAAGGGGCTCACCAGAGTTGATTTGTAAGAGAGATAGGGAACAACCCCTCATCTGTCATTTAACTATTGTAAATGAAATACCAATTTTTATTTTCCTGTACATACAGTCCACATAACTCACAGTAGCAGATGATAACAACATAAACATTCCCACAGAATTGATAAGGCATGAAGCAAGAGTGGGAATATTCAAAGCCCTAAGTTTTGTTCAATATAGCTTCTAGGTAACACAATTAAGTAAACTTTTAAAAAGTTCCTGAATCTCAAATACTGAGATCTCTCTGTCTGGGATAATGGCTTGAGTGTCAAATCAATAGCTTATTTGGAAAACTTTTAAAATAAAACTCTATATTTATATCAATTTCTAGCTTCTAGCTCAGCAGGTGCATCTTAGTCTATGGTAATATGTATAATGCAAGTGCAACAGATAGTCTAAGGAAAATTAGTTTATTGAATTTATCAGTAGAATATTTTACCCATTGTATGATTGCAGTTCAGTGTTGAAATGGATGAAATTACTGTTCAAATTAATGAACTGAAAAAAAAAAAAGAAAATGGAAAGTCTGCATATTAAATGCACTCATAAGAAGTTTCTTAAGATAGAAATTGAACCACCTATAAGTAATGAACAAGTTTCTCAAAATCATAATATTGGTATTCGAGCAACTGTCATTCCCTTAGTAACCACAACACAGTCAAATAAGTAAACCTTGCTTAATCCAACTTAAAACCAAGTTATAGTAACCGAATTAACGATGGAGTAAGTTCTAAGAACACTAAGAACTGATTTTGGATGAGGGAAGGGGAAGGGAAAAACACACCGGTCCTTAAAAGGGTTCAGTTAGCTAGCAAAAGAATAATTTAGAAAGGCTGGAGAAAGGTCAGATCAGATGCGTCAATGGTCACATGTTGTTTATATGTTATACTCACCATTTTTTAGTAAAATTGAGATTTGAAGGCCTGATGAAAAATAAACAAGATTTGTTCTCCCTGCACTTTATGGGAACCTTTAAGGTCAGAATTTTTTCAGCTCCTTATCTGTGCTGAAATTTGAGCTGAAATACATTGGAATTGTTGATTTTAGGTCTTCTACTTGGGCAAGCAATCCCTCCAACACCTTTGGATTTGTGCAGATGGGCCTTTGATGATCTGACAGCTCCTGGGATGGGTCTGGGAGCACTCAGGGCTAGGCATTACTGGAGGTCCCCGCTCCTTCTGTTGTCTCTCTGTGTTCCTTTATGGGCGTGCATTCAGGCTTTTATCACATAACCCAACATAATGAACCTCTCAAACCTCCATGATGGGATGCAAAGAGGGTTAGCTGATTCTGCACAACACACTGAAGACTTCTATATTTTAGACGGTTAAAGGTACAGGAAATTAAATCCAGCCCACGTTCAAAGTGAGACTTGGATTGGGGAGGATGGGAAAAGTGAGATAGGGAAGCAGGAAACAATATAGTATAAAACAACAGTTTTCAAATTGCATCAGGAAGAGGATTCAAAGGAGTATAAAAATAGCATGGGAAATGCAAGAAAAGAAATACTTTCTGTGTTTTTTATTCATAATATTCCATAAATGGTGTTCATAATATTCAATAAATGGTGTTAAAGAAGCACACTTGTCAAACATCTCTGGTTTAGTTTGCTCTGCTGCTAGCTCAGTTTAAATGAAATGCACAAAATTTTTTATAAAGACTGATATAGCTTTTAGAAGATGTTTCTATTTCAGCAGCTTAATCGCAATGTGATTTTAACCTGAAATAAATAATTTCTTATGAATAACAAATAATGACTGATCATGACTTAGTTCTATTTCATTAACATTTGCTAAAGGACTTTCAGATCTCCAGGTGGAAAATGCCACAGTGCGAGTTTGTATAAAAAGCTCATTACAACACTATTTTTCTCCTATTTTGAACATTCATGTACATATTTACACTCACCTCATGCTGTTATTTACATTTTTTCCAAGGCAAGCATATATTTTAATGACTTGAATACGAGGTTTACTTTTTCTAATAAACATTTGACAAAGCTGAGAATACACATACCTTGGTCTCAGAGCACCTTTCCTTATGAGTATCACATTGGTTTATATTGCACTATCACTAAAATCTGTATGTGTCTGGCACGGGGCAGCCGCTGGCTGCTTTCCAGAGAGCCACCACTGCAGCCCCCAGTGCCAGCATCTGGGTTCTCCATACACTGAAACAAAGAATTGACAATCAAATGTAAAGCCAGTCATTCTCAATCAAATGTAAAGTTATTCCATACCTTAATCCAGAAAGATTTGTGAATGAGGGGAGAATCTGTCAGAAGAAACAAAGATGTATGAAAAGAAAGGTAAATACAAGTGCAAAAAGCCTGAACCCAGGTAAGTGTTCAGATGATGGCACTTTATTTCCATTAAACAAGTCACTTACCCATTAGAACTGGCACTGCTGATAGAGTTGGATGGTGAGAAACAAAGACAACCACTAAAACAAGACCTTCCCCCTCGCTCCCTCTTCCCCATACTCAGCACCTCCCCTTCACTCCTGACTCCTCTTCCCCAAGGGGTGCAGGGGATGGGCATTTCAATCAGTCCCTCAAAACCCCTCTTGGCCTCTCCTCCCTCCTCACACATCTCCCTGATGCTGCTCCCTCCTTGGCTTCCTCCTCCTCTGGCCCTTTCTGAAACCTGTTTCCCCCCGGCACCCCCAGCTTGGCTGAGAGGCTCAGCTGTGTCCTGTGGTGGGGCTGTTGGAGCCGGCTGGGACTGGCTGGGACCGGCCCGGGGCAGCCCCGGCCTCTCCTCACAGAGGCCCCTGCGGCCACACTGCGCACTGCCTGGGCAGGGACACCACACACAATTAACATTATGAGGCCAGATTGTCAGTGTAAGTCACTGAGGAGATCCTCATTTATCTCAGCTAAGGATTTGTCATGGTCTATACAGATGTATTTAACTAAAGTCTTGGTTTTGTGCTCAGCTGTATCACTGGAGAATTTCCCTTTATTTCTAAAATCTATTTTGTCGGCTCTGAAAGAACTTGCACCACAATTACCTACAATAATATTGTTCATCCTTCTTAAAGGAAGATGCTCTTTAAGAAAATTTCCATATGGGTCAAAAACCTGGTTTATATCACATGCCAAGTCACATAACACAGAATCATAGAATCACAGATTCATAGAATGGTTTGGGTTGGAAAGGACCTTAAAGATCATCCAGTTCCAACCCCCCTGCCATGGGCAGGGACACCCTCCACTAGCCCAGGTTGCTCAAAGCCTCATCCAGCCTGGCCTTGAACACCTCCAGGGATGGGGCATCCACAGCTTCTCTGGGCAACCTGTGCCAGTGCCTCACCACCCTCTCAGTGAAAAATTTCTTCCTAATGTCTAGTTTAAATCTGGCCTCTTTCAGTTTAAAGCTGTTACCCCTTGTCCTCTCACTGCACTCCCTGATAAAGAGTGTTTCCCCATCTCTCCTGTAGCCCCCTTCAGGTACTGGAAGGCTGCTGTTAGATCTCCTTGGAGCCTTCTCTTCTCCAGGCTGAACAACCCCGACTCTCTCAGCCTGTCCTCACAGGGGAGGTGCTCCAGCCCTCTAACCAATTTCATGGCTCTCCTCTGGACAAATAAAGGTATGTGTGGAAAAAATGTTGCTTCACTACCTGTACTTTAGAGATGTTTAGGACTCATGTAGTTGTGACAATGCATTTGCAACTATTGTAAGACATACTTTTCTGTGACAGAGCTGAAGGAACTTTGAATGTCACAGCATTTATCCGATATGCAATGCATACCATGCATACCATCCCTATGTCACTCTGTCACACTAAGGGACTGCTTTGTTGGCTTCAGATCTTTTTCAGAGGGCTTCATACGAACCTACCACTGCCCCTCTGGTTTTGAAAACAGCCCTCCAAGAAGAAGGTGGTCTCCCCCTCCTTCAGAACGTTCTCCTGTGAACTTCACCCAATGTCACACTCATGCAGGCATCTGCTTGGAAACAGAAGTTCCCCTCTCCTGTGCAAGCATGTGACATTTTCTGCCAGCTGGCATGCAGGGCAAACAAGGAGAGGTGTTTTTTCTGCCTAGCAGGCATGTGGTGTGTAGGGATTTGGCTCATGGTGATACAGGGCTGGTACTCACATGACTCTGTCACAGCAAGACCCAATTGAAGGAAAGCTGCTGAATTATTGTGAAATTTTAAATTAACTCTGGAATGCTGTGTAGCTAGGCAGTAGATGGAAGGTCATAAGGTGTCTTAGAGTAGTAAAAGTTTAACCGTAGCTGCGATAGTTTAGGAACAGAACAATAAGGTGAGGAAGAACAACTGCAAGAATTAATTGAATAAATTAGTCAACCTTGTAAGAGTACAAAGACAAGAAAAATAATTGAGAAAAAGGGACACTGTGCAGAATCAGAAGAAAGTTCAACTAGCAGGCAAAGCGATAAAGACTACCGACTTCATCCCTCAAACACCAGAGGACCACCAAAGACCACCAGAAAGAACCTCTGAGCATGAGCAAAAGGACATTTGCATATATTAATGAGTTCCAGGAAATCTTATGTTTATGTAAAATAATTCCAGGAAATTTTCTGAATATGTGTTTGCAACATATGTTTTTTGCTATTTTACTCATTCATTGAAGCACTTAAGGCAGAGCTATCCCCAGTGCTGCCCAGCATTGTAAATAAAGGAATACCTGCTTAACGTTTATAAACTCTGACTGTTGAGTTAATTTCTTTGACTCACTATGAATGAGTCTCTCCAACACGCCACTGCTTTTAGATGTTCCTCTGAACTTGCTGACTCTGACTGAGGCCAGCAACAAGATTGTCAGCAGAAACAAAGCCTCTGTTAGAAGACAACAAAGAATATGGTTGAATTAGACAAAGATTAGAATTTAACCCTTGCAAGTTCTTGCCTGCCCTGTGGGGGATGGTTAGAGGTTTCCATTCTATTCACCATAGTACTTTGCTGGGTGGAGGGGCTCATCAGGAAAGCCTGAACATCTTACCTGTCCTGATTCTTCTTGAAATGGGAAAAGGCCTTCATGTCAGACAAAAAATAAAGGACTCTGCATTTGTAGAATGCTGCTAAGTACAAACCAAAGTCAAGCCTTTAGCATTCGGGGGATGTAGATATTCAAGAAAATTCTGTGAGCAATTCACTTCAAACATATGGTGTATGAATGCCTCAGAGAGGATCTAGGCAGACATTTCAGCACAGTTGCAAATAGTAGAGCTTCTCATCACTTATATTTTCACTGTCTTTTATAATTGTTTGGTTCAGTGAGGTGCAACGTTGGTGTACATCCATACTTTTCCAGTTAACAAAGTTTAAAAACTTACTTAAGTGTGTATGTTTATTAAGATATTTCTTGATAATTAAAACTGGAAAGTGAAAGATGTTTGTGCTCCCTTCATCCCACATTTTTTAGCAAAGATGGCAAAAAGGGAACACATAATATTTTTTCCTGTGTTTGTTTTGCATTGAGTTTTGTAATGCTCGTTTTTCAAATATATATGGTTTCATCTTCTATTTCATCCATTTATTTATTTCTTTAGTCTTTTATTTCTTTTATGGACAAAAAAGAAAAGGAAAAATACAGGAGAAAAAGTGAAAATGGAAGAAAAAATGAGTGTAAGCTAAGTGAGAAGCTAGCACTGAAATAAATAAAAACATTCAAAATAGTACCTGATAAAATACATTTTTGAGAAATATTATAATGTACATACACAAATTTCAAAATTGGGTTCTGTCCTGGTTTCAGCTGTGACAGACTTAACTTTCTACATAGTAGCTAGTAAGAGGCTGTGTTTTGGATTTGTGCTGAGAAGAGAGGAAGGCTGATCACATACTGATGCTTATAGTTGCTGCCAGGACAGTGAAGGACTTTAATCATCTCTGCTGTGCCAGTGTCTGCAGGTGCAGGAGAAGCTGGGAGGGAGCACAGCCCCAGTTACTAGCCTAGGATTTGACTTTAGGTTTAGGATTGAGACCCAAATTGGCCAATTACATATTCCATATCATGCATGCCATACCCAATATGTAGATGAGAGTCTGTCTGGAAGTGCTTTCTTGCTCCGGGTCACCTCTCTCTCCAAGTGGTCTCTATCTTGGGGTCGTCTTGCTCTCTCAAGTCGTTTCTTGGTCTCAAATACTAGCGCTCTTCTCTTTTCTAGGATTGTGGTTTTGGGACTCTCCCTGCTCTGGGATCATTAGCCAGGAACAGGATGAGCCTTGGTCACTGGGTGGTGAGCAGTGTGCTGTGTATCACTCACTTGTATATTTGTATTTTTGTATGTATTACTATTATTCTTATAATTACAATTAACTTTATGATTTTCTATTTTATTGTAGTTTATTTATTAAATTGTTTTTATCTCAACCCATGATTCCCTTTTCCCTTTACCCCTTTGACTCTCTACCTCATCCCTAGGAGTGGGAATGGTGAGCAAGCAGTTGTGGTGTTTTGCTGCCAGCTAGGGTCAAAATGAAGTGTAACATTCTATAGAGAGGTGCTAAATGCACCTATCACTGATGTGAGTATACATAGTTATACTGGTCATGTTAGCTTCTAAAAGAGCACTTTTAAGTTGCTTCATTAATGTCTCAGCAGGTAGCACAATTTAAATTAATAAATTAGCTTTAATTAGTGTTTATAGACAACCAGGTGAGCTGGTGGTTATGTTAATACTGAAAATTATTTTCCTGCTTTGTGTATATGCTTGTTTTAGAGGAAAATAAAAAAAGATAAAGTGTTCATGATGTGGATGAATAGTTGCTGCTTTAGATGCATGACTTTGTCCACACCCTCTCACATTCATTTAATAGATCAAGTAGGGGAATCCTTTGTATTGAGATTTTGTGAAGAAGAAGTACTCTTTCAGTATTTAATGAATAGCATAAACTATTAAGCGCATCTACAAAGTTTGTTGCAATTCATTCTCCAAGCAATTATTACATATAACCCATATTACATACCACTGAAATGCTCTTCTCTATTGTAGCATTCCAACCCCATGACTGAGCATTTTTTGGGGTGGAAGGGCATAGTTTTCAGACAAGAGCAGAGTTACAAATGGAACTTTGGGGATTTCATGTACATAACTGAAGTAACTTGTGCTCATAAACCACCCCCCTATGCCCTGTTCACCTCCATAGCTGCAAGGAATGTGTTTAGAAGAGAAAGAAGAGGGAGAAAAAATGCTGTTATTGCTTTCATAGTCCCAAATAACTCTGTAAATGCTTCCCTGGCTCTTCCTGATACTCGCATATACTGCAAATTCTCCCCCACAGGATCAGACTTGCTATATATTGCCTCCTTCATTCAAAGAACTCAAAGTGCTTTAAAAGACATCAGTTTCAAGGCCCATTAAAATCAGTGAGCATCTTCTCCACTAATGTCAAGAGGCTTTTAATCAGACTTTAAATTACTCCCCAACCTCAACTGAGTTCTGAGTTGTTTCTTTCCCACAAATGCATTTTTCTTTCTTGAATCTCATTTCCTGCCTCTCCTCCTAATCTCCTTTTCAGGCCCCTTCTGTTGTTTCTCTCTCCTCACATAGCATTTTGCAACACTTCCCACCATAGTGTGATCTGCAAGGTGAATTAATGTGCTCTGTCTTCCAGATCATTAACAAAGGCACTAAGCATAGTCCCGAGTGAAAACTGTCCATGATGCACCACAGCCACGCTGTAAGGAGTGAGATGCATTCCCCTGTTCCCTACAGGATTATACAGGTTCTCAAAATCCCTCCGTTTTAGCTCATCAAGGAAAGCTCATCAAGCTCACTCAATTACCTTTTCCTCTCTCTCAACATAATGATCTAACACTCAGACGCAGACATACACGTATATAGATGTATCTATATCATCTTTCAGAGAGGAGAAACAAAATGAGAAAAGGTCAAGAAACGGTGTATGGCAGAGCTACATAACATTCATTTTTATACACATACAAAAATAAATTTAATAGCATTGCCATGTTACAGAAGCCTGACATATTTTTGATTGAATTCAGCCCTCACTTTATATTTCAGTTCTATCAGTTAAAGATACCACAGTCACAAAAACTTATGGAAAAATAAAATATTTATTACTCCCCCACTATTGCAGGGAGAGAATGTTCTTCCTATGTCTGATGTTTATATACTCCATGTGTAGCTTCATTCAGATAACAAGCCACATTATTATTTATCACATTCCTCAGATAAACTTTATATGGTACAGATAAATCATACAGTTCTTAATTATTTATTTGAGTGGGATAAATGTATCTCTTATTTTGCTGAGCCCTATCAATGCAAGTGACTTTCACAGCATCCTAACATCATGGAATAGGTTGGCACAAGGGAGGTTTGGGAAAATAGAGAAGGCGTTATGGAGGTGCTGTACATGTATGTACAAGCCATATAGATACACAGGTACAAAGCAGGTCTCTTCAGGGGCCAGTAGCATAAACCTGGCGTTAGCCAGAAGACCCTTCAGCTTTACTGCTGGCAGCATTAGCCAGCAGGGTGTGAGTAACTGCCTTTTTCATCTTCTGATCATCTGTGTCTACTGTGAGGCTGAAAAAAAATGCATGCCCACTAATTCCATGCTCTTTACTCACTCAGTCCTGTGAAAACTTTCTACATACAATCCGAAAGGGTAAATTCGGATTTAATCTCCGCTATCCACCTCATCCACTTCTAATTTAGTTAAATGATTATTACATGGGTTCTGTAAGTAAATGACAGCAAAGTATTTCTGCCCTGTAATTATATTTTAAAATACAAGTAATAGAAGTTACTTTTATTAGCAATTACAACTATCAACCCTACTAGCATAGTCTCAGATAAAGAAATTCCTTGTAATGATTGTGTAATGACAGTCTTAAATCCATGTCATATTGACATGAATAATAGATTTAATGTCAAAAGAAAAATTATTAACTGTTTCTTAACTGATGTAGTATGAATTTCTGTCCATCCACATACTTACACCCAGGGATCTTGTCTCATTGGCTGGAAAATATATTAAAAAAAATGTAATGATTAACCAATTCAAAGTTTTAATCCTTTAAACAATGGAAGTCCAGAAGAGGATTTAAAAAAGAAAAAAAAATGAGCTTAGCTCATAAAGATTCAAAGCAGGTTTACAGAGACAGTGCAGGACCAGAAACCTTGAGTTAACTCTGAGGAAACTAGCATATTTAAACTGTTTAGTCTAGAATTATGAAAGTATGCTGAGATCCCAAAAGCATCGGAAATGTGTCAATGAGAACTTCTTGATATCTAATGAGCCCTTCCTCTCTGTGGACCTCATTAAGCTTGATACAGCTCTGACCACACAGCTTCTGGTGGCAGAGCCGGCTTCTTCAGCATCATTTTAGAAACCTCTGTGGCTGAGCCTTCCTGCCCTGCACAGCCATGCCCTCAGTGTCAGAAAGGGGAGATGTGTTGCATGACACTGTTTGCATAGAGTTTGTCACACAATAGGGCAGAATCTGGTCCTGACAAAAGGGGTGAAAGGGGAGGTCAAGCTCTGCTCTCTCAATGACATCCTGCAGAATGATAGGGAACTCAATCAAGCGGAGTTTCCCTGAGTTCCAACTCACAAACTGAGGCATTGAAATACATATGAGTGTCTGCATCTCTATATCTCGGGTTATTCTTTTGTTTACAAGGGAGGGACATGTACAGTTTTCTACCTCAGACTCTGAAAATGAGAGTAATTAGAGATGTGAGGCATACTCATCTAAAAGTAATTCTGGTGCTCTTAGTAAATATGTTTGGGACTTTTCTCAGGCATCTAAGTCCAAAGAGCACAGAGGAATTTGTGGCTATATTCTTAAATTTTCTTAACCTTAAAACCAGAGTGGTGACATGAAAACTACCTGCGAGGAATGGTTCACGCCGTTTGCTGATATGTGAACTATGCAGGAGTTGCTTGGAAAAGTCATATGGAATTAATGCAAATCAATTACACAATATTGATGGCTGACTTACAGTCCTTATGTGCATTAACCAGGATTGTTTAATACCATAATGTAGCTGTAGCCTGTGATGTCATGCATAACACACCTTTTGGTTTACTTGTTTGGTTTTTTTAGTTGGAATAAACAAGTTCTTCCCTTAGTTTTCTTTCTATTGGATTTCTCAGGTCATAAGCATGTTTTCACAAGGAGAGAAGAAAATTCAGACATAGTAATATCTGATGAGAAAGAAATTATTGTTCCATCTTAAAAAAGACATTTTAATGGGAATTATAAATTAGCTGGGCATCAAAGAATGTAACTGTGAACTTTTATTTAGATATAAATTCACCTAAGTACATTCAGTCTGACTTCATTCTCAAAATACAGCCAAATTACACATGCAGTTTCATATGTTAATAAACAAGGGTTCTTAGCTGCTCTATACCGGCTGAATGACACTGAATCCCACTTCAGGGACAGGAACCATCGGGAAAGACAAACAGATGATGAAACACAAGTGTGTAGTTCCAGTTTAGATAGCCCCAGCTATCTAGGATATCTGCAGAGGGCAATAAAATATTACACAAGGTTTTCAAGAGTCCCTCACCTTCCTGAGAGATGAGTTATACGCCAGACTGGTTACTCCAAGAATCTTACATGACACTAAAATTACCTGAGTCATTCCCTAAAGGAGAGACACAACTAGAAGTCATATGGATAGTCTTCCTGAAGAGAAAAGGCAGAGGTCATGATGCTACAAACCAGTTTGGTGTTTAACAGCCCAAGCTTGGATTTATACCTTTGGACAACAAAACTAAAGTTAGTCTTACACTCATTTCAGCTCAAAGAGATATTTACCTTGCGCACCCCTGTTCTCCTTTCCCAATGTGTCATGTAGTGCTCACTCTACTAGAATTGCCCTTGACACTACTATTATAGCAAAATGATGGTTCCATTTGTCTGCGCTTGTGCCATTTAAACTCAATGTCTGTGTCAGATAATGGCTTTTTGTCCTATTTTCTATTTAAGGAGATGTGAATATCATTCATGTCAGTTATGAATATTTCTCTGTGAGTTAGTAAATGACATGGGTTGGCTAGTCCCAAAATCTAGCCTGCTGTTTAGTAAGTTACTTATCCAAACCCCAGGAAAAAACTAAAAAGTGCTTATGGCACTTTACCATTGTTGCTTCTTAGGGACATGATTTAGTGGGTTAGGTGGTGTTGGGTTGACAGTTGAACTTGATGATCCTTGAGGTCTTTTTCCAACCTTAATGATTCTATGATTTACCAAGCATACCTGTGTTATAAATGTTTGGTGCAAAGATTTTCGGTGTAAGTTTGGCTTGATCATTTTACTTTTACACTCTTTTGATCCCATTCTTTGGCACATGCCGTAGGCACGTGAAATCTACAGCTCTGAATTGCCAACAACTTTTGTCTCTGACTGAAATCAGAGAAAAAGAGATGTCTGCTTTCCCTTGGGACACGTCTGTATGTACATCAATGCAGAAAAACCTCACAAAGTTTGTCTGTGTCCTAGAATAGAGAATCTAATACTGTATAACTCAATGTAAAATATAGTATGGATGTTCTTAAACAGCCCACAGAAAGCTGAAAATTGGAGCATTTAGAGAAAGTTAAAGTGTACAATTGTCATTATTTGTATTATAAAGTCTTCTTATTTAAATTCTGAGCTGCATCTTTAAACCTTCTGGGCACTATTTCATTTAGGGGAATATTTCACTATCATCGAGACTCCCTGTGTACACATAATTTCATAATTATAATTGTTCTGCTAATGATAACATTTGAATAAGCTATATGATATAATAACTTTTTTATTAGAACTTCATACATTCTGAGTGCATTCACTTTAACTCTGTCATGGGACAGAGAGTAAGATTACTGTAATTGCATATAGCACAATATTGAAACATTTTCCCATACCTCACTTATCTGCTGTATTTAAGCTACAATGTTAGACTTACACAAAAAAGTGCAATATGTCCATATAGGGCACAGTGTAGAGCTGTTCTAATAACTTTTATTAGTACTTCAATAATAAAACTTAGTGTGGAGTTAACATTTTTGAGGTTAACATTTCTGATTGATTTTTGCTACGTGTGAAGTAAATGCTGAAATCGCCTCCAACAAAGATCTCACTGCAACCTGTGAAACACATTTTTGAATCCTTCCTTGATGTTTTCACTTAGGCAGTCAGCTCCCAGCGTCAGTGGAAGTTTGCCTGCCTATGTGCTGAGAAAGAAAGTGGGAAAACCTTCAAGATCTAGCCTCAGGTTATTGGCAGTGAAGTCTCTGCAATATCTTGGTGCCTCTGAACTCTAATTGGCCTGAAGCTAAGCAAAGTTCACAGATCCCGCACTGGAGCTGAGCCAAGTCTAGTAGTCATAACCTTGGCAAAGTTCTCTTCGAGGCATGGGAGTTTTACCTGATTAAAAATTTCAGGGTCTGGCTTGATCTCTTTTAACTTTGTATGTGTTCACTAACCTACACTCAGGAAGTAGAGGGCTGTAAGATCTCAATGGCTTCACTGAACTGCAGTTAAAATAAATGTGAACAGCTTCTGTGGCTTGAAATACAGGACATAGTTTGAGAGATGTTTTTGAATTTTTTTTTGACTTAAGATAGTCCAGTACTGAAAATATATGGAAACCTTCAAATGGGAACTGTTTTCAAATAAGCTGTTTTCTTCACACTGTTTGGGTTTAGATCTGAATGCTCATTTTTGAAAACCTGATGAGGTTAATCATGTCCAGATCCTAGATCACATCCTCCTAGAAAGGACAAATCAACTGATGATGAGGTCTGTTTCATAGGGACAGGTGTTTAGATAAACTTTACCAGATACTGCCTTGGCAAGCTTGTTAAACGTAAAACGTGGAAAATGACTTTACCATTCCTTATGAACGGATGGGGACACCAATGTGAAAATGCAGAATAACTGCAAAACTTTCAGATTTTTAAGAAATAAGAACTGTGCTTGCATTCCTCTGAGACAAACTATCTTTCTCTTGCTTTTGCTTTAGGATTTTCTAAAAAAGTCAGGAAGTGTAAATTAAATATCTTTCCAAGGGGCACGATTCTCTCACAATATGCATAACTTCTGTACATCTTTCGAAATTATTTTATAACCTTGTGCCAACCCCGTTCACTTCTCATAATTTACACATCCAAAAATGCACTTCCTAGGATGTTCAAAGGATGATACCCTCCCCCTGTTTTATGCTTCACCATCGAGGTTCAGTGGTAAATGTACTTTCTTGTTAACTAGACCTTGACTGAATTCTTCCATCTCTATCTTGATTTCTGTCTGTCAGGGATATATCTGTCATCTTTATCTGTGTGTGCTATCACCTAGGATTTTCTGTTGCTCAGATGATATTTTATCCTTTTGTTGCTTCTTTTTTATTCTTTGACTTCTTGAAAAATTTTCTTGTTGTACATCATTAATTCTTCTGACAGTCTCAAATGAATAATTTTGCCGACTTCAGCATATTAAACTTTCTAGAGTGAATGTTGGTACTTTCTTTATCTTTTATTATCTATTACATTCCCTGAATCCCTTGAGAGGCTTTTTAAGTCCTTTCTATGACTTATCCTCATTATGTTGCTCTTCCTTTTATTACTTGGTCAAACACCTTTTCAAAATACTACTCAACTTTTCATTCTGAACTGGAGTGCGAGTGGCTTAGAGCTCTTCAGGCACTGAGAAAGATCATTCTCAGAGCATCAAGACACTCAGGTTTTTCTCTTTGCTGTTGCTTTAAAATAGAAAGAAGAATTATTTTTCATTTTATGATAAAAGGCTCAAACACAATGATCAGTGTAATTTGTAAAGTCACACTGTGGCAAACAGCAGAGAACATGGCAACTGTTATCTTCAGCCTATTTAATATCAGTTTGGAAATTACAGAACTGTACAAATGGTATCACTGTATTCTCTACCTCGAAATGTATAATTCACTTAAATGTCCACACAGTCCTCAAAATATCAGGCAAAATTGCATGATTTACATGAAAATACATTATCATAAATCAGCACAAGATCATGTAGATCAGGTCAAAATTATTTGTGGCTGCAAGGTGGGTGAAATCAGTTGTGCTGCTGAAATGAATTGTATTACTGGAATCAAGAAAGTCCAGACTTGAATGAATTTGGTTCCATATTTAAAGGAAAGAGGCTTAAAACCTTCTGAAGTCCAGAGCTTCACCTTCTTTTGAAGACAATGGAGATACAAAAAAATAAATCTAACATATCAGCCCTCTGCATACGTGGTCCAAACCCCAAACAAAATTTAGTTGTTATAATGTTGGCACTTACAAATAACCAAAAAAGACCAGGCTGTCTTTGGTGTTGTTTTCAGCATTCTTTCCAACATGTTATTTTTAGTCATTCTTTGGAGAGATCTGCTGATTCTGGATTGTAA
Organism: Syrrhaptes paradoxus; assembly: GCA_013400615.1. Lineage (NCBI taxonomy): Eukaryota > Metazoa > Chordata > Aves > Pterocliformes > Pteroclidae > Syrrhaptes > Syrrhaptes paradoxus. The sequence goes on along the minus strand of VZTO01021965.1, from coordinate 56,691 downwards.
AATTAATGAGAATCAGGCTATGTACTGCTTATTTACAGCTGTGAAATATTATTCACAAGAAATAAATATTCTTGAAATATTATAACAAAAAGAACCCCAAAAATCCCCAGGGAAAAAATAATAAAACAACCTCAAATCAGCTATGCCTCTGGTCCAGTTTTTCACATTAATTCCCATTTATCTTGAAAGATACATGTTCATATTATATGTATGAGATACCATAAAATTTTTTAAGCAATTTAATGAGTTGTGTACATGGCACACCCACAGATATTTTCTGATAAGATGCCATTTTTAAAAGTTAAGACTTTCTTAACTTTAATCGTCAGCCACAACCTGATTTATGATTCCGCTGAAATGATCCATCTGTTTCTGAGAACAATACAAAAGAAATACAAAAGAAAATAAGGCATCATTTTGTTCAGATTAAAACTCTTACAGCAGCTTTATTAAAGAAGCACTCTGCCTTTTGTAGGGTGCATTCTGGAGACAGTGAAAGAATATTTGAATCCCTGCAAAAATTAACCCAATGTTGATCGTGTTATACTGAAATCTTTCTTTGCCTATGTTTAAATTTGATATTTGTCACATAACTGCGGTAAAGTTTCAGCCAGTTAAGAGACTGCTGCAGATTTAAACTGTAGGAGGTAAGTTGAGAAAAGGGCAACTATATTTGTGCAATATGACAAAGTTCATTGAAGAGGAGTCAGGAAGCATAGGAAAGGCTGGGAGCAGAGATTAGATTTTGCAGAAAGAGTGGAATTCTCTTCCAAACCAGCATATATGTATAAGCAATCTGCATCTTCTTTAAAAGTCCAAGCTCCCACTACAGTCAATGAGTACTCAGTTCAGTTGATCACTCGTAACAGTTTGGTGCCATTAGTGATGCCTGAAGATATCCACACTAGGCTGTTGGACATTACCAGTACCTATGGTAGATCCATGTCCTCTTGGAGCAGCACCTGAACACCAGTGGTGGATATCCTAGAGCATGACAAATGGCCCAGATGAAAACTTTTTTCATTTTTGCAGCTGAATCATGCCTTAAAACTCTATCCTTATTAGCCAGTGGAGGGTTGAGACCTGCTCAGCTGGCTAAGCAAAAGAGTTTTGATTTAGTTTCCTAAATATAGACACATAACTCTATTTGAATGCTGTAGATTACCCAAGATCATAAAATGGGATATCCATCTGGGGCTCACAGATATGAGAGAGGAAAAACTATCAGAGACACGTGTTTCTGGAGCAGTAGCTGCTGGTAAGGAGGGGCACTGTAATGTATCTAAATGTAATTAGATGCCTCTGTTTAAAAAAGTGAATGGATTTCCTTGGCATCTGCCTTCAAATCAGCCACAAATCTTCACTGACTGGATCCCCACTGTCTGTAATGACACATTCCTTGCTCACAGGTGGACACCAACACATGTACACCAAAGACCAGGAGGCTTACTTAGTCTTTCCAGGACTCTTAAAACACACAAAGACTATGTGGTTGCTGACCTTGGTGCTGTTTCAGAAGCCCTGAGGTATCCAGGAGGCCAAGAGTAGCATGTATGTGAACGCGGCTTGTACTTTCTCACTGGTGCATGCATTAGAGGACTGTAGGGAAAGGCACAGGTGCAGATAAAGCAGAAGCACCCACATCTACAAAAAGAGATGTGTCTAAATGGGGGGGACCTGTCCTTCCAGAAGTGTGTTTGCAAACCACACTTCCTGATAGTGGATTTGTGTGTAGTTCTCTGTGTGTGCTTGCATGCCTGTGTGTGATTGGAACTCACTGGAATTAGATATTGAAGAATGGTTAGAAATGTGTAGCTTTATTAACAACTTACAAGCTTCTAATATTGTGATTCATCTGTTATCTTGTTCTTATTGATCCTTAATGTATAGTTCACTGTGGGTTAATTATATGTCATTAACAAATCTAAACTTCTTTAAACCTGGTTCTGTTTAAATTTCATGAACTGAGCAGTTTTTCCTTGGTACACCAACTCATAGAGGGACATGTTACTGGTCTAAAGAGCAAAACATTGCTCTGGTGTGGATATTTGTTCCATAGGATAGAACAGATTCTCAGATTTTTGTTGTTTTCTTGTATTAGTTACACCTCCGAGATAAAAGAACATGAACGTGTAAAAATTAAGTACTTAAACTATGGGAAACACATGAAAAGAGGCTTTTTAGGGTTTTAATTCAGTCCCTTTTAAATCATTTTACAGTATGATGATAAGAGTTTTTAATTACCCTCAAGATTGTCTGGAATAGATTCTATTTGTTTCTTGACAGTGTGCCTCCTCCTAAGAAAATCTGAATGCAGACATCTAAAGATCTCATAAACTGGCCTTGTGAACTGGAAGTGTAAACATATCAGTGACATGGGGGGACAGTTTAAAGTGTAAATCCAGAAAGCATCGATAACTTTTTTTGGAAGTAAAACTATTTCTCATCTGAAAACTCACAAGTAGAGCTCTGTATACTGAAGAGCCATTCATGCACTCAGCTTGCTTTTTACGATAAAGCACACATCCCTATCTTTTCATTTTGAATTCCCACACCATTCTTTGTCCTTATTGTTTCTGGTGGTGATGCTTTCATCAAGGAGCAGAAGATTAGAGGCTGAACATATGTCACATTTTAAGTTAGTAGCTGAGGTCTCTTTAAACAAAGCTGGTATGTATGACTTTCTGTCTCTCTTTACCTTTGCTTCATACAGTGCAAAAATATCCAGGATACCCACAGAGCTTTACTGCATGTAAGAATGCTGTGTTCTGTCAAAATAAATGTAGAGGAATTGTGCAAGCTTCTGAAAGATAAATTGGAGCTCTTCTGGGAACTGTTTTGTTTCTAAACCCTTGATAATTCCCTTAGTGGCTACCAAAGTCCCTAAATGAATAAGAGCTATATTGAGATGTGTCAGTATTAACTGCAGAAAGCATAGATTTAATCCAGGAACAAGTGGCACCAACCTATACAGGATTTAGAGGTTCTGTAAAGGACACTTACTAATCTATTAATAACTCCCCAGGAATCACATTCTATGTAGCCACCAGGGAATCAAGTGAATTTGCTCTTATTCTATTCAAACTGGAATTCTGTCAGAGCTATGTGAATCATAGAAGCAGAAAGGATTTTAAAAAACCCCAACAAAACAGCAGAAGGAACCACAGGTTAGCTGCTGCACTTCTAGTTGGAGCAGAAAAGGGGAAGGAAGGAAGGAGGGGGCAGGGAAGCTCTCTAGAACAGATGCCAGAATGCCATTAGACTTTACAAGATGTCTTGACTCCCCAGTGGACTCTGATGGTAGTTTTCTAAGAGACTACATCACCATTACCCCAATCTTCTGTTTCTGTGTTGAATAGAGTGACCTTGAAAAGTCTTTGAACAAGATAGTGTGTGTTGGCTGTTTCTTAACTTGTGCCATGCAAGGTTTCTACAAGAAAAGCTATAATCCTGTCAATTATCAGATGCAGGAGTCCTGGAGATGTATGATGAGACTTAGATAATATCCCTGTTTCTCTCAATGGGTGCTAGTGTTAATGTGATCTGTTTGTTATGTGAATGTGAATTTTACTACAAGAGATGTACTAAGAAATCCAATATCCTTTTTCTCTTCCTTTTTTTTTTTCTTCACAAGATGTAAATACAGGATCAGAAGAGTGTAAATTTGCTTCATTTGTCAATAGAGCTTTCTTGGCTTATATTACCTAGTTCATGCCTGTGGGAAACAACATTGGTGGGGTTTTTTTCTAGTTACATTCTACACAATATTTTGTTGATGAAAATTTCAAGGCATGTTGTGCTGCAGAAGACTTGGCATCAACATACGACTGAATGCTGAGACTACCTCATCTCAGGATTGCCGTTTATGAAAAAGAAGACTGAATCTATAGTCAATCAAGCAAATTAAAAAGTGCATTTAACAAGCAGTAGGAGGATGTTTAATTTACAGTGAAGAAACATAATTCTCAGTCATTTAAAAGCATGCATCTGCTCTGCTCTGCTATGAAGGACTGATTCCTTTCTTACTTAATAGGTAAGTAGGTCAGGAGTATAAAGGCTGAAGTCTGTTGGCATATACCAGTGTAAAATTAGGATTAACAGAAGTATATTCAGAGTCCCTTATACTGTGGCCACAAATCTTCCCAAAACACATCCTGGTCATTTCTAAAAAAATAGTTTTGTGGGCAGTTTATAGCTACAGATGAATTTGCACTACAGCAGATGCTTAATGAAAAAAAAATCCTTTGTCTAAAGAATTTTCCCAAAACATTGGACTGAGTGCAGGATTGCTGGTGTCACTTATTTTCATGGTAGTGGGAACAGTTCACAGTATGACTTTTTTTCTTCATAGAAGGAAGGAGTATTTATGCTCTGAATCTAGAGGGAGCAGCCTTGAGAGGGCAACATTTGCTGAAGCAGACGTTAAAGAAGTAATTTAATTTTCCTAAAAGAAATACAACAAAAAAGATTTGAATTAAGAGATTGTACTGCCAATATCCCATCACCTGCTTTGCCTTGGTTTAGCAAAAGAAAGAAATACTTTTCTTATCTTTTAACATTGCTAAAATATATTCTGACTTCAAATAGATAAATGGTAGGTGATATTCATCCCTTTGTGTTCCATTATGAAGAAAGTTAATACTAGGTTACATAGATAGCAGAAAGAAGAAAATCTGTTTATTGCATGACAGATTAGACTAGGAAAGATTCATAGTAAATTCATAACTACTATACATGCTGGTTTGAAAAATTGGAGAAAAATAATTTACAACAATCATTTCTAGCAACTGGCAAGGCACAGTACTCCCTTTGCAGGACAGCTGGCAGCTGGAAGGATGTAAGTAATTCTGTGCCAGTGAGTAACCAGCTTTCTTTGCATTGAAATAGAGGTGTTAAAACCAAACTGGATTTGCAATATGAAATGCAAAAAATGTGCATGTCGTTGTCTCTGTCAGCATCACAAATGGAAATGTGTATGCGCTTTCCTGTTACATTAATTTATTTTCCTATCACTGAAGTCACTGTCAAGAATGAAACCATTTTAATAATCCTCGCCTTCTCTGTTTGACTCAGTCAAGGTATCCTCATCTCCAAAGGTATCTCTCCAAAATCTTCCCAGATTCTTTTACCTTACAAAACCTATAGAATCTTCATGTCATAGAATACCAGGTTGGAAGGGACCTCAAGGATCATCTTGTCCAAAATTTCATGAAAAAAGCACAGTCTAGACAAGATGGCCCAGCACCCCGCTCAGCTGAATCTTAAAACTGTCCAGTGTTGGGGAATCCACCGCTTCCCTGGGAAGATTTTTACAATGGCTGGTTGTTCTCATTTTGAAAAATTTGGAGTCTCCCCAGGAGTAACTTGTACCCATTAGCCCTCATCTTTTCCTCATGTGACTCCTTGTAAAAAGGGAGTCTCCATCTTCCCTGTAGCCACCCTTTAGATACTGGAACATGGTGATAAAGTCTCCCCTAAGCTTTCTTTTCTCAAGGCTGAACAAACCCAGTTCTCTAGCCTTTCCTTATATGGCACGCTTCCCAGTTCTTTGATTATCTTTATGGCCCTTCTCTGTACCCTCTACAGCCTGCCCACATCATTTTTTGTATAGCGGGGACCATAGCTTTCTATTCAAGATGATGCCAATCTTTTGGCATGTTATTGCAGGTCATCTTTATTCCACATGATGGAATGATTTCTCATCATTCCATTTTAAGGAAATAATCTTCCAGATTGTCAGTAATGTACTTTGCTTCCTTTTAGCTTATACTTGCTAGTGGTGTATTCAAAACCATATAACAGCATTAAATATCAACTGTTTGGTGTTTTGTTTTTTCACAAATGAGAGGAAGTCTTGCTGCATCCCAATCCAAATCCATTCTGATGATTCCTGCTGATCTTCCTTGCACTTTAAGTGGGCTGCAACATTTTATTTCCCATCCTGGTGCTAGAGTGGTTCCATGCCAATGAACTTCTGTAGCTCTTGTGGTATTTATGCTTGAACAGAAATCAGTGGCATGTAAGATACTTTGGCTAGCCACAGCTGAGGCTTCTAGAAAGTGTTTCCACAGCTTTCAGAAAATTACTGAAATGTCTAACTGCCAGCATATAGACTAGAATGTGGTACTTTTATTTGTGAAATACAGCTAAATTTCTTGAACACAAGTGCACTTCCGTATAAAACCTTCAACTTAAAATTTCTGGAAATGAAACAATTAATTTGTGTATTCAAAAAGGGCAAGAAGGAGGACCCGGGTAACTATAGACTGGTCAGCCTCACCTCCATCCCTGGAAAGGTGATGGAACAACT
>VZTO01021965.1:18615-38858 GCA_013400615.1 Syrrhaptes paradoxus | reverse complement strand
TGCTATTTTAAATATCATCTTGCACTGTTTCTAGTGCACAAGATAGCAGTACAAGTTGTTCTCCTAGTGTGAGACTGTGTTTTGGATTTGTGCTGAGAAGGCGGCTGATAACATACTGCCGTGGTTTAAGGCCACCCAGCAATAAGCACCATGTAGCCGCTCCCCCTTTTCTCCCCACCCCTGGTGGAATGGTTGGAGAATCATAAGAGCAAAGGGAAAATCCTTGTTGGTTGAGGCAAGGACAGGGAGGGATCACTCACCACTTATGGTCATGGGCAAAAAAAAACGGACTTGACTTGGGGAAACGCAACACAATTTAATTTGTTAACAATCCAAATCAGACTAGGTTAATGAGAAAGAGAAGTACATCTTAAAAAGGCACCTTCCCCCCACCCCTCTCTTCTTCCTGGGTTCAAAGTCTTTGTTCCCAATTTCTCTACCTTCTCACCCCACAACAGCGGGGGGGGCAGGGAATGGGGTATTGCAGTCAGTTCATCTCATGTTGTTTTGTGCAGTTTCTTCCTCCTTGGGGTGGGTGGGAGGATGCTCCTCAGTCTTCCCCTGCTCCAGCATGGGGTCCCTCTCACAGAAGAGTCCTTCATGAACTTCGCCAATGTGAGTCCTTCCCATAGGCTGCAGTTCTCCACTAACTGCTCCAGCATGGGTCCCTTTCAGTCACAGCCTCCTTTGGGTGCAGCCACCCGCTCTGGGGCCTTAAATTCTCTCCCCCATCCTTGTGAAATGGGATGGTGAATGAGCAGCTGTGTGGTGTTTGTTCCTAGCCAAGTGGGTTCAAAACACAACAGTTCTTTTTGTCACCCAGTGTGGAGCTTGAGCAGTTGAGATAACAGATTTGACTGGAATGTGCTAAAACAAACTTCTGATAAGCATGCATTATGGTTCCTAAGATGTCACTGTGGAGGAAACTCTTTTATTTGTTTTATGCATTCTGGGACTTGGTCCATGCACAGCAGCTACAACTGTGGCTACTCAAAACCTGCTGAAAAGCATCTCATGGTTCCAGACAAGTGGAGGAAAGGGAGAATCAAATTTACTGGACTGTATGAATTTGATGGCCTGGTACGACAGACCCCCAGAAGTATAAGGCTGTAGGGGACACTTGCACCCAATGCATGACTTTCTTTTCCCTTTACGTCTTTAATTCTCTCTCCCATCCTGGGAGGGGGGGGAGGGTGAGTGAGTGGCTGTGTGGTGTTTGCTACTAGCCAAGCAGGTTCAAACCACAACACAAACAAATTAGATGCGGTGACCCATAAAATAATACACATTGGTGAATTAAAATTTGTTAGTTGTCACAGGTTGTCCTAAGCATACCATTGGGCTCAGAGGAAGTTCATCAGTCTAGACATGTTCTGAAGCAGGATTTTAAAGAAGATAGTGGCTTTTTAAATTTTACCTGAAAAATCTTGTGCAAAGTAAAGGGATAAGCAGAAAGAATACAGCATTTTTATTATTTTTTGGAAAATGTTTAATGTGCAGGGAAAAAAATGTTCCTCTCTAGATTGAGACACTCCTAGCAGTGGGATTCCCTCCATGTCCCTAAAGGTGCTGTTGTGTGAACTGGTAAATCTTGTTAATTTTTCATGATGTTCAGCCACATCACGCCTTTACCTAATTTTTCCTTAATTTCTCAACAGTAGTTTGATATGGCCTGAAAAACCTTGAAGCCTAAGATGTTTGTAATTGTAATAATTGCTTCTATTCTCCACACTCAGCTAGACTACCATTCTCCCCGTGCACTAATGGCCTTTTAACAGGCAAATGGGAACTTGGGAAAGGGAATTTGAGGTATGTGCACTTGACAGAGTGGGTGGATTTAGCTGAGGGTGCTGACCCTTTTTATTAACAGGACAACACTATACATATATATGTAACCACAGCCTACTAACAGAAATGTATTGTTCGTAAATGATAAAATTACGCTTGGAAAAAGGAATCTGTTATTTTAAAATCCCATGTTTTCAATTTCTTTCTTTTCCACCTCGGTTGTTTTGATTTAATTATGTTTCTGTTAGTTAAGCAGCATGGTAGCTGTGAAACAACAATAATGTTCAATGATACAAAAGGTACATGCAATCTTTCAAATAAACTTCAAGCTCCCTGTGAGGTCTCTGAGTGGTTTTGCCCTATGCTGGTAATTCTAGTGTTCCCATTCCCTCTCAATTCTTTCTTGCTGTTTACTGCTCTCTTTAGACTTTCTGGCTTTGTTTTTATTTTCCTTACATATTTCATGGTGCCTTTTCTGCTTCAAATTCTGTTTTTGCTTAATTGATAGGTTGTTTTTTTTTAAAAAAAAAAAAGCTTTTACTTAAGCTTAAACTCTTCTGACCATTCTAATCCAGCTTCTGCTGTGTCTCTTCTGTGCTGTGTGTATTTGCTATGAAACATGGGCAAGACTGCTCCTCTGGAACTTAGGCCAGCTTGAATAGAACAGTCTGTGTATACAATACTACATAATATTATATTTTAATAGTATACAATATTAAAGTCAGCCTCACACTAAGGCCGTAGACAAAATAAATAACTATCTGAAAAGATCCATGGTCTATGATAAGTCACTAATTATACTTTGAAAGGAGATTTAGGAAACTGTTGGTAAGGGCCAAAATCATACAATGAACATTCTGGCTATCTAAATACATAGCTGATCAAGATCCAGTGCTTAGCTGAATTCCTTTTCCCAGTTTAATTTACTAGCACAGGTGTAGTCCAAGCTTTTCACCAAAGTTTTCAAAATATAGTACACACAAAGTTTTGACACAAAGACATTTGTGCTAAATTTAGTTAACCAGACAGTTCAAAATAATTTAAGCTGTTGGAATTATAATTTTAAAAAAACCCCACAAAGTTTTATTTGTTTTTTTTGAGGGTCTTGTACATTCTGTTAACAGAATATTTATATTTCCTTTAGGCCAAGGGTGGTTTAAAGGTGATGACCTCCCAATGAACACACCAAAAATGAAGGGTATGGGCCTTAAACTTCTAATTTTGGGAGTCAAAATATAAGATAAAAGGTCTCAAGTTTATTTCTTCTGTTTTAAGAGTTTGAGTGAAGTAATTATGAGCTACTATAGACTAAGTAACAAGACAAAGAATTCGATATGCTACAATAACCAGCTTTGAGATGCCTGGAGCCTGACATGGAACCTGGCTCCCTTTACAATGCATTTGCAGAGCTAGACATCCCAAAGCCAGTCACATAACTACCAGCATACTGCCTGTTAAGGCTCCTAAAGTCAGACAACAGATATCCAGGCACAGCTATGATTTATCATGGTTTTCTGAGAAATCAGGTTGTCCATCTGCCTCTTCAGCCATTTCCTGTCTGTCAGTCTGATCTTATGTCTTTGATTATTTGATAAGTTTGATCTCAATACTATAGAAAAAACATCTCCAAGCTTGCAAATTCCTACAGGTTTCATGACAGGCAGTGTCTAGATTGCTGAGAAAGCCCATAATAGGATCACATTCAGGCAAAAGTTAAATTTTCAGCAAAAAGCAGTTTCAACTATATATTTGAATTCTTGATTGTTTTTCCTCAATTGGCTAGTAGCTCAATGATTATTGTTCCCAGACAAACTATCCCATAATATAATGCACAGCAAAGCCCCAGAAAGCATAGTTCTGAGTTGGTGCTGAGAATGAGCTGAGGATATATTGGAAAAATACAGGTAGCACAAGGAGACAGCGATATCCAGTTGCCTTCAGGAGGGCTAAAAAAGGTGATAAAGAAGGGAAGTGAAAGTAGCAGGAAGTTCAGCCTTAGTGATAGAACTGAAAAGGAATATAAAACACAAACATGCAGTAAGTCAAAATTTAATGTCAAACATATTTTTTATAACAACATACAGAACATTCGTCTTTCAAGTTGGAAAAAAGTTGTAACCCCTGACCTGACACATTTGCCCTGTTACAGAAAGACATTGGAATGATCAGATGAGTGGACCAGAAAGACTGCAGTGGGGAACGTGACATCCTATCTTAGTGCTTAAGGAAGTCATGATGGGAAGTCAGTCTTTGTTTATTTCCTCCTTTGAAGACAGTTTTTGTATTTTATCTAAAGCCATCCTTGAATTACATCTTGAAGACTTTCCAAAGAAGCAATTTCCACTGTTTGATCATTTTCTTCTTCCAGGGATCATTTTAATAAGAAAAATACAATTAAAATAAAAAGTCTGCCATTTTAGTACATCTATAAAGACCTCAACTTTGACTGTGTGCTTAAATCAGAGATCCTAACTGGTTAAACCCATCAAGGAACTCAGGAAGAAATCTAACTTTTACGACTTATTGTATCGTTTGGGTACTGGAAATGAGAAAGATTCCAAGTTCTTCCATTCTTTCAAGTCCAGACAGTTCTGGATATGCTCAAAGGAGAAAATTTTAAGATGCACGCAGCTTTATGTCAAAAATAAAATCGAGGTTTTTGTGCAGAATTGGACAATGTTTAAACATGTTTACAGATTTCTTTGAGCAAGTCTTTGTTATATAATAAAAGGTAGTGTAGATTTCCTTGGCAAAACAGACTCCATTTGATCAAGTCACAGGATGTAATACAATGTCCTGCTGATGTCATTTGTGGTGAAAATAGACAGAAAAGTGGTGGAAATTGAACCATTTCCATTAAATAATCTCGACAGCTGTTCTTATATGAAAGGGAAAGGCATCCTCTGTCAGGAACTTACATGACTCTTTCTCCAGCATGGAGAGATGCAAAATCTCAGAAGGCTGTCTGATGACCACTCAGCCAGTAAAGCAACTTATTCACCTTAGAAAATCATAAATAATACAGATTACTATTGAAAGAGTGGATTTTGAAGATCTGAAGATATTTGTCCTGCAGAGATGTATGTGATTTTTTGTACTTACCTCCCTTTAGCACTTACCAGGATGGGAGAACAACTGATCCCTGTGTCAAGTTGTTTTCTGTGCTTAGAGAGTACATAATGAAAAATATTTTTTTTACTTATTTTTATTACTTTAAGCAACAAAACATGTCTCTCTAAAGACAGTAGGATTAAATCTTCTCATTTTTATTTTTATTTCTCATTTTTATTTCTCCACACTTAACACTATCCTTCCAATTCCTTACTCTTAACAAAATATTTGATATCCTTAAAGTACCGTTAGTAGTATAAAAAATACTTAGTTGCTGAATAGAGGTTCCTACTCCTTTCCTATCCTCCAAACTCTTAGGCATAAGTTGGATGGAAATGGAGAAAGATACATTCCTTTATAATTTTTGCCGGTTATCACAATGCCCTGCTGAACTGCAGCATCAGAAAAGTAATGATGCACATGAGATATGATAATAGCAGAAAGAGAAGCTGCACAGAGCAGTTTAAAGTCAACCTGTGCCGGACTGAACTTGCCCCTTTCGAATCATAGAAGCTCTGCCGTTGTTTTCAAGCTTCCAACTGCCTTGCGAACTGCTGTTCGTTTTTGGCAATATGTCATCATTAACAATATGTCTGCTTTCTCTTTTAAGCAATATGCCATCGTTAATTCTGAGCTGCTGTATTCCTCAAGACACTCAGCTCAAATCCAAGCTTAATGAGGTTGAGACACATAAAGTTAGATAATTATCTGTAAGAAAAATGAAAATAGAGGAAAAAAAAGAAAATAAGGATTGGAACAGAACAGTTTTGTTAGTGTGTTTAAGGAATAAATTGAGTCTAAAGAATTCCAGTTTCTCTCCATTTGCCTTTGTCATTAGTGCACTAAAGATCGAACTTGAGTGTTTCCTCCTTATTTTGATGAGTTTTTTGGTTTTTTTTATGAAACAGCTAATGAAACATTCCTTCCTTTGATGGAATATGATGTTCCTCTCCAGAACACCACTCACCAGAAAGGTGATCTGTAAAGGAAGGTTAACATGAACCTTCCACAATTGCCAGTAAAAGGAAACAAATGGTATTTTAAAATATTTTAAAGATTCTATATTTCTGTCAGTGGGGAATCCTTGTTTAGACTGAAGCATCTGTTGAATCCCTAGATGTGTGAATAATTGTATGAGATCTTTTAAGCAGGATTACTCCTGCACTTTTTTGTGTCATCTGGTGTGCTTTGAACATTAGTGGTTAACTAATAGCAATAAAAATATTTATTCATAACATGAAAAACTACCAGCAGGGAGTTTATTATTTTTCAGAAAGAGGGATAATATAAAATGATTAAATAAAATGGAAAAGAGTTGTCATTCCAGTGAAATGAACTGAAATAGTTCAAATTAGTACAACATCCATCTCTGGGCTCACTTTGTAATTTCATTGTTTCTAGTCCTTCAGTACTGCCTCTGTTGAAAGAATCTTAAACTTGCTGTTCTTTGCTTCAGGCTGAGTTGATGAGGAAATATCCCTCTCTCATCTTTAAAGCAAGGGTGGCAAGCATCCCTCTCTATGCCACTACATCAGAGTAAACAGGATTTAGTGGTAGTGCACCAACAGTTCATCCTGTCCTTCGATTTCTTGTGAACCTGAAGCCAAGGGAAACAGCAGCTTGACAGGGGTGGCTACCTTCCCACTTTTCCTAAATTCAACATATTTGCTTATTGTAGGACAATAACATTTGGTAACAATAAGGCAGGATGAAGACAAGCAAAATTACTGACTGTCAAGTTTAAATGTGATTCTGAACAAATCCCCCTCTGTAAGTACAGCAACAAATACATTTTATTTGATGTAAAATGTCAAAATAAGGTGCCTATTCATCCTTGGGAGAATATGCTGCTGGTAAGGATTTCACAATAATATGACAGTCCTGAAGCATTTTAATAGTGTTGATTTTATTGTTCACACAGAGATATGTCTTGGTACCCAGAAAACAGGTGTGTTCCTTTTTCTCTCATTTCTAGGTTTTGGGAAGAACAGAACAGGTGGGATGGAGGATCAGAAGTTTTAGGCTTGTTTAATGACAGATCAAGAGTAAAATTTAAGTTAGTTGAAAATTTTCAGAGTAAATCTTGACTTCAGAGTTGCCTTCAATAATCTGACACTGGTTCTCCATTCCAGCCATTCAATGTCTTCTCATCTTTAATGAATGAAAAAATACATACAGTCCTGACTGTAGAATAAGCTTATAATGAAAAATATATTTAAAAAGCTAGCTATACTTGCAGGATTTGGGTGAAGTTTTGGGTTGCCTAAGTTGAGAAAGTTTTACATTCTATATCTGGTATAAGAACTTAATGATGCTTGCCTCTAAGGTTGAGAATTTGACTTGCAAAAAGGATGTATGGGGATGCAAAAAAAGGCTTACAAAGCAGATGCCAAGGTTTTCTTGCATGTCACCTACAACACCTGCAGAAAGTGACCTTAAGTAGTTTAGATTTTGCCTATATAAAAAATGTAAATCAAGCTCAGCTGAGATTATACAAGAACCGAAGAGCAAAGATTATCCAGCACAGAGGAAGGGAAGCTCACTGAGTCCTCATTATAAAGTAAATTGTCTATTAAAAAAAGAGAGAATGTTCCATACTTTTTTACTGAGTCCAAAGATATGTCATTGGAGCTTCAAAGGGCGATGCCCTATGGAATATCGAAGTAGAGATTTTTTTTTTCTGCTATTATCATGATTTTCAGTTTCTTTCATCCTAATTGTAAAGTATGTCATTCATTGATATCACAGCAAATTTCTACCCCATGCAGGCTTCTCACTGTTAATGTATAAGATGAAAAATTAGTAAAGTTACAGTAAATATTTTTATGTGGTGATGGAAGAAACACTGGAAAATATGCTAAGTATTTGCTATTGTTGTTAAGATAGACATACTTTAACTACAGAGATAAAAAGTAATTTCCCATCATTTGAGGTAGAAAGATTATGGGCTGCAGAACCAAACAGAGAGCAAGACATATTTCCTCAGGCATTCAAAATGTATGAAACATGTCTAAAGTAACTTGATAATTAAGTAAAAATCTCTTTATCTCAGAGTGAAAAATAGCAGGAAAAGAGGTGATTTTTCTGTATCAGAGGTGTAGAGTTTTAACTCCTGTAATTTTTTTATAAGTCAGTAGGTTTAACATTCCACACTGGAATTTTTTAGAGGTCTGAAATTCATGAAAGCATTTTGTAAATTGTATGATATAGCAGCTGCCACTTAGGGTCCTCTGGAGCAGGAACAGAGAGTCTGCGCTGTGGATGACGACATAAGCAAAACGAATGCTCTTTACTCCACAGAAAGCAGGTCTTCCATTCAAAAGTGTTGCACATTCATAAGCTCAGACCTGACCTTCCTCATGTTGCGATGGAGAGCTGTGTCATGGTCCACTCCTCAATCCTCTATAGACATCTTCTATATCTATAGGCATCTTCTAACTTTAGCTATCTATGGTTGTAGATGTCTACATCTGAACTAGTTATCTAGATTCCCTCCCTGACAGGTACTGGAGAAGACTTAGCACTTATAGAAGCTGATCCATCTCATTCAGAGGTAGACATCTTCAACAGACCAGATGAAACATCCTCTACAGTTTTTCTTCATCGACCAAGGAATCTAGGGAGTCTTGACAACTTGTTCAGATGTAAAATCTATGCAGAATCCCCCTACGAGACAGGTTAGATGAATTCTAACTCTATTGAACACCAGCTTCATAGGGTGCAGAAGTTCATTTAAAGAGATCATGTGAGAACCTTGGTATTGAGTATTGAGAACATAGTCAACAAGAGCCTTCCATAGAATAATTGTTCTATGGTTTCTGGTACTTTTTGCGTTTAAAAAGTCTGGAAAGATGGACCATACATCATTATGGAGATTAATATTAATCTGAAAGTCTTAAATAATTCATTTTTTCAGCAACTTGTAAACTGACCTAGAAAAGCAATGAACTAAGTCCAAAAATTCATGTAAAATATTATCCTAAAATTACTATACACACATTAATGTTTATTCTTATTGCAAATTATTTGTCTGCTGCTATTTTTTTTTAATGCTCTCCATTTCAAGGTGAAGAACTAACAAACATGTTGGGATCTCTTGTTTCTCTAATCTGAAAACATCACAAAAAAAGAAGACAGATGTATTTCATTCTATTATGCTTAGACAGATTAAAGATAAATATATTTTAAACAATTATCAACACCCTACTTCCTTCTTTCCCTTTTTCATTACTCTTAGTTACTTGTTATAGTGCCAATAGACACTGCATTTTCACATGGTAATTCTCAAAGGATATTATTTGTCTGTAACTGAGAATTTCTAGGGGTAATTATTTTGAGAATCACTTTGTAAGAAATTCCAATAAATTTTGTCTGAAAATTGTATGCCTGTCATAGTGATGGCTTCCTTCAAGATGGTAGCCTCTGAAGAATGACGTATTTTTTCATCTAACATTTTCCAAGATTTTTCTTCCCTTTTCTACTAATCTGTTTATTCCTCTGCTGACTCCAGATATCTGCTGAAACTTTTTTAGCTTTATTCCCCCAGTTCCTCATTTCTGTTTCTCACTTTTTAAAGCTCAGCAGTACTAATATTTCAAGATCGATGTGATTTTATGCTAGACAAATATTTACTCCTCTTTATTCTTTTCCCACCCACCATAGCAATATCTGCCAGGGTTTTGACTGTGCTCATCCTCTTTGATCTCTACTTGATTTTACAGCATGGCTATTCGGAACCGGGGATGTCTATGTTGTCACTTTTAAGGGTTCCTTTCAATATCCGTGAACAGGCCTACCTGAGAAATTTATCATTAGAGTCCAGATGAGCTGCCTCCTAGTGCCACCCACTAATACACAGTTTCTATTTGCTTTCCCTTCCTCTCAGCAGTGTTGTAAGCTTCCCAAACAGCACAAACACCACGAATCATGCAAAAATAACCATTCTCATGTTTTCGTCTCTATTTTCATTTACTCAGTGAGGCTGCAGAAACAAGAAAAAAAATCTGTTTTGCTTAGATCCCCCTAGGAACCAGGATGTCAAAGCAAGGACAGTGAAAGAAATTGGCTTTAATTGTTGGTTTTCACTTCTTCAACCAAAACAAAAACTTAGCATAAGGCATTTTCTCCATGGGAGAACAAATTTTGGCATTTTGTTACCACTTGAGGACCCTAGTAGCTGTTTTTCTGAAAGGACAATGTCCCTTTGTGAGTTATCTAGGTGATTCACTGTGTTATGCAAATTGGACAATCCAGAAGTCTTTCAGAACTCATACAAGTTGCTTCAAGTAACAAAACCATATAGAGATCTTACATGTTCACATCTCACAATTAATTTTCTGGTCCAATGCTGTCATACTGAAACCTCTCTTCTCACCCAGGTTTCTCAACTCCCCTTTCTAGTCTTCCCTAGCTCTTCTCATAGCTGGCTTTGCTAATCCAGTCTGAGATCAAAGCACCTGCATTTAAGCCTTTATCAGAGCTAGGGCATCTCAGTTTACATGCTGATTGGTGGAGTCCAGTCAGTAAATTAAATAAAGAATAAGAGAATCCCTATTATTTGAAGGTCCACCTAACTTCCAGCAGTGGCGCAAAGGTGAATATTACATCAGAAAAAAGGCAGGATATCCATTTTCCACTCCTATAATCCCCCTTGCTATACCAGTGTAGTCCTGTTCTCTTCACTGTCCAGTTTTTTGCTTAATTTACTATTTCTGCACTATATCTGCTGTCCTTTGAATACTCAGACTTGTTTTCTGTGATGTTGGTCTCTACATATTTGAATCTAAAACTTGAATTCATTCTTTCCCATGACCGTAAATAATCAAGTTATGGATTCAGCTGCACTCATCTACAGTGCAGGTGCTGGGTTCACATTCCTGTTGGAGCATCAGAGAACTACCCAGCCTGGAGCAGGTGGAATTGAGAGAATCACGAAACCTAGAATGTCTCACAAAACTCAGGGATTTTACCATTTCTTGGGAGACCATACCCAGTACTCCCTCAAATTTCAGGGTGTAGTGATAGGACAAGGGGTAATGGGTATAAGCTAAAAGAGGGTAAATTCAGACTAGACATTAGGAAGAAATTTTTCACTGTGAGGGTGGTGAGAGACTGGCACAGGTTGCCCAGGCAAGTTGTGGATGCCCCATCCCTGGAGGTGTTCAAGGCCAGGCTGGATGAGGCTTTGAGCAACCTGGTCTAGTGGAGGGTGTCCCTACCCATGGCACAGGGGTTGGAACTTGATGATCTTTAAGGTCCCTTCCAACCCAAACCATTCTATGATTCTATGACAGTTCACATAGGGCCACCCTGTGTGTTATCTTCCTGGACTTCTCTCAAGTAAGGGGTTGGAAAATAAGACTGAAAATGTGGGGGCTTTTGACCTTGCATCTAACAGATGTGAAGACTGAGCTAAAAATGCAAGTACAAACTTAACCTGAAGAAGCTGGCATCTGGGATATACGGTCCTTAATGTTTTGCATTTTGAAGCCAAAATATCTATCAGCGAAGCAACCGTCAGCACAATTTCTTTTGCTTGATCTACAGTTTTTAGATCTGGACAAGTCTCTTGTGTTTATTTCCAGGATTCATGCTTTTAAACATTTTATTTCTTATTTCGAAAATGGCTTTTCAGAGGCCCACTAAAGAGAATGGCTTTCCCTCAAAGCAAATTACAAAGAGCTGTGAATAAACAGAAATGAAAATAAAGGCATTAAGTGAGAGAGGAAACCAAGGTTTATTTAACATGCAAGTTGAAAAAAACAGCTTTTGTTAGGAGGTATTTTTCAGCATTTGGTTACAAAGTAGGAATGTCAGTGTCAAAAAGAGTGATCACTAATCTGAATCTTCTTGTTTCCCCCCACAGAAATCTAGTTAGTTGATTTTTCTTTATTCTCTTGGGTTGTTCAAATTAGGGTAAATCAGCCATAAAGTCTCATGTATAATTCATGAAAAGACTTAGTGCACTGTGCATTTGCCCTGCTTCAGTAAAATCACATAATTATGATTTGACTTTTGATATAGAGTGTTTATTTATTTAAAACTGTAGTTAGAGTCATTATGTATATACAATATTCACAATAGTCAATATCAATAGTAGAGAGTTGGACAAAAACAATTATATCAGGATGTATTTTTATAGATTTTTTTCCTCCCCCATGCACTACAGTAAAGTAAAAGAGCATATGAAGAAAAAACACCTATATCCTGTTTTAAAGATATAATTAAATTAAATTAAATTAAAATGAAAGGAAGAGTTGCCAGATATTAATGGGAATTTCTGGAAATACAGTGTATTTTTATGATCTCACTTGCATCCTAGGTAAATAGATAAACAATAGCTCTACTGAAAACATTGCAATTATACTGTTATGAATGCACTGGAAGTCTGAGATACAACATTCACTGAATCTGTAAAAGCTGTAGGGAAGGATCTTCAGTATTGAGAGAAAGTAGAATCAATAAGATGATAATTTTTCCTTCTTCAAATATTAATTATGAACCAGTGCATATCATAACTGAAGTTAAGAGATATCTGTAATTATCTCTCGCATAATGACAGCAGAATATCATAACAGGAATTTATTATTTGAGTTTCTTATTACATGAAGGGTGATGTTCAAGCTAATCAAATACATGCTATAACATTTCCAGTTATTGTCATCCAAGTACCAAAACAGAAAGCATCCTCTTATCAGGATTCAAAGCCCAGAACAGCTTTCTGACAGTAGCCAGCTGAGTTTCTAAGTATTGAGAGCATCCTCCTCCTTGTGAGAATAGTCAAATCAAACCTTTCATAAAGAATATCTTAATCAACACATTCAAGGCTATCCTAAGGGATTATATCTTATGTTCAGATTAATGATTGCTTATTTAACATTAATCAGCTGTTGACTAAAATATATTAGCAATGCTTGAAAATAGACCCAGCAAGCTCCATGTCATCAGCAGCTTGACCACTGCACTATTAGCTTCTGTCTGTGGGTGAGACCTTGCTGTGAGCACAGAAGGTAGGGAACAATGCCAAAGTAGAGCAACTTGTAGGAAAAAGAGACTCATTCTGTCTCCTCCTAAACAAAATAGCCTACAGTTTGGTGGTGATGGCATTTTCTCTTTGAGGTGATAGCTTCAGATCTGAATTTTCCATGCGACACGGAGAGTCAATGAGAGGCAGATTTCCTACACCCAAGACAACTAATTTTTAGAACGCAGCTACTAAATAAGAGTGAAAGTTGTTCCTGTCTTCCAGCATCTTAGAAGAAGTAGGTGATGCTCAACTTATCACAGTGACAAAATCCACAGGTGTTCCCAATTAATTTCAATTTGATCAAGCACCTTAAATGAAATGAGCATAGGGATAACGGTTTTGGGGTACAGCGCTGATGATTAATAACATGGCAGACAACATAATGAGCTAGAGCAAACCCTCTGCAGAGCAGTACCTTAACTTCTGACAGTGGAATGTGTGGAATATGCCTAGAGACTGAATATAGAAAATGAGCAAGGGAAAAAAAACAAAGATGCTCATCTCCAGATGTCTGGCAATTTTTAACAGAGAGTGCTCTGGAGCCAGAGCACATATTCACTCTCTTGTACTTAATACCCTTTCATGGACTTTTCCTTCGTGAAAGTGGTTGATCACTTCTTGAATGTAATTATATTTTTGTCCTCTGCAGTCTTACAATGAGTTCTGTAGTTTAATATTTTCTCTTTGAAAAAGATTTCCTGTCATATTCAGCTTGGTACTCTTATAGTCACACTATACTGTATATACTTTTTTCATAATATTCACGGTTTTCCTTTGCCTCTTCCAAACTCTCTGTATAACTCCATGAATGCTAGCTATTCTATACAGCTGAGGGTATTTTTTAAAATATTTCTTCCTCCTTGTAACTTTTCTTTTGACATTATCCCTTCTGAGATATGACAGTATGAATATTAAATAATATGAATGCACATAATAATAATAATAATAATAATAATAATAATCTGTGTTCTTCTCCAAAAAGATTTTACATCATCTTTGTCAGTTTCAACCAATATTGGCAAGACTGGAAAGCTTAAAGTGTCCAGGAAATATAAGTTTGTATTCCATTGCTTACATTTTTTAATTTAACAATTCATTCCCACCTGAATGATCTAAGTGCAAGCATCTTTTGTTTTTCTGGGTCTTCTTCAGCATAAAAAGTGAAGACCTGTATCATTAAAGAAAAACGCCCATGTCTTCTGCTATATAAATGCAAACCCACACTTCAAGGATCATTTAAGTATGAAAAAGCCTATACTGAGTACAGAAAATCTTTTTTAGGAACAATAAATGGTGTCCAAACTTACCTGAAACAGAATTTCACTCCTGTTAAAACTCAGTGAAACCAAACAAGTATCTCAGAAAAGTGCTGAATAAAAGATTAACTGAAAAAGCAGGTCCCAGTTCAGATGGAAACATTCATGAGAAGTATATATTGTTTAGATTTGGTTGTAAAGCTCTGACAAGGGATTTTGATAACACGTTCTTGCAGTGATTACATTGGTATGCTGAAATGTTAGCACAATTTCAAACACTAACAGTTTTCCCTGGTAATCAGCAAATAGCTTACGCTCTGGGAGAAGAGATATAAGCTAGCATTTGTCTACAAAGAGAAATAATGGTATCTAATTTCATATTTAAGATACTTGATATTCATTAATTTGCTTGCTGTAAGATCATTGATTGATTTTATTTCTTTTCTGATATTTATATTGTTTTTTTACTGTGTTACAATTATTTGTATTTACCCATTTATAAAATTGTTAGTGTTATTCATGGAGCACCAGATTAGACTATCCTTAAATAAAATTAATTACTCTCTACTATTTTTTTTCAATTATCTATGACACATTAAATTACAAACTGTATCAAAATGTGGATGAAAGTACATGTCGCACATTTCACGTCTCAGGGCAGAAGTTTTCACTAAAATTTCTCCTGAGAGGCACGCAAAGGGGACTTTAAATTGTCTCTGTCAAAGCTTGTTGTTGGGTTATTGTTCCTTTTTTTTCCCATTGTTTTATTTTTGTTTATTTTTATTCTTCACTTAATAGCCAATTTTTTTAAAAATTAAAACCTCAATTCTTTTAGCTATTTTAAATTATGTTCCCATAGCCATTGCACAAAACATTTATGATTAAAATACTGATGTCCGCAACTTAACAAACATTAAGAAATGCAGTTGTTGAGATACTCTTTGCTGCTGTTTGCTGAGAATTGGGCTCCTGAACAGTGTTGAGACAATAGGGTGGATTCTGGAAGTTAAAAGGTGTTTCACTTCTTTGATATGACTTACAAGGAGAATGTGGTCAGCACCCTGTAATTCCAGACAACAGTTTGTGATTCACCAGAAGAGAACACGTTCCTCTTGTGCTGAGTTAGCAAATCTTAAAGACAAAATCTTGTGTCTTACATACAGGTTTACTGCCCTTGAAAGGATACAGAATACCTACAGTAAGTTAGAATTATCTGAAAATTACATTTCACCAGCAGACAAGCATCGGAGATAAATCTCATAATTGAATTTTATCAAAGCGTCAGTCAAACATAAGTTGCAAAGGTTGCCTAAGAAAATTTATCCATGGAAATCAAAGAGCTTTCCTGCTCTTTCTAAAGACTCTCACTCTGTCATTTATTTTATGAATATAATTTCCTATCTCTCTCCAGCAACAGCACAGAAGATTGAACCCTGCAGGCCACCTATGAGGCAGACAGAAGGTGTGCAGCAGCATGGAAAGGGAATAAATTGCCACATGTGCATATAGCTGGCTGCCCACCAACTCCATATTCCTACTGTAGTGAAACAGGGCACTCAAAGCAATGAAGCTATTCAAAAAATCTTTCTTCCCCTGCCTTTTTTTATATTATTATTATTCTCTTGTATTCCATACTTCTTGCAAACCCTCACTGCTTATCCTGTTCACATACGGAAAATCACTTTGAGGATGCTCTTAACGCTTGGGATTAAGTCTGCAGATTGTCAGCAAATTTGCAAACTTGCCAGTCTTTCCATTTCTAAGGACTGTGGGGCCCTGCTCCTGCCTCATTTTGGTAATGATCCTTTAGAGTCGTCAAAGTCTATAGTTGAATTACTTGACTCATCTTATAACAGAGCAAATATCAGTCAGGGAAATCATGTGAAATGATTTTCCAGAACAAATGGATTGAGATTTGTATTTCCTACATTTAGACATCTACCTGACTGTAGACATCTGTATCTGAGGTAGGTAGCTGAATCCTTTATTACAATCAGTAGAAAAATAGGCATTTGCAGGATGAGATTCACATCTGCTGAGGCAGTTGTTTCTTACACAGGTTATGTGAATAGCTGTCGGGAAATGCTTATTTCTCTCCATTAACTCCTAAAACCCAACAAACAAACAGAAAAGTTTTGACAGTTCTGTCATAGATAGAGGTCCAAAGTCAGATAAGATGGGTCATACCAAGAAATCTGCCTATGACATGCTTAATGACAGAGCTATGTTCTGTGGCCAGTCTTCAGAAGACAGGCTTTGTCATAACACATTTAGTATGTTAATGCTAACGTGCACTGTTGAAACATGATATAATTGATTGTATAGACAGCAGAATTCAAACTGTTTACAAATGTTACTCATAGATTGCGTTTTTCTGAAGCTACAAGAATGTTAAAACATTTCAACACATTAAAATAAAAAATAGCATACTTTTTTAAGAAATTAAAACACTTATTAGTTTAGGTATTGCATTATATTTGCCTGTTGTTGGTGATTAGCTTTTGGTGGTTATCAAGGCAAGTGATTTATTATGAACAAGTCCACAGATTTCAAAAGCTTAATGTATTTTAACACATATTACTGCTCTGTGCCAAAATGTGCATCCAATACACATTATCGATTATGCACTTATCTGTTATTATTCTCTTTCATAAATTTCAGTTATGTAATCAAAGAGCAGAGAAAATTTCATGTAGCTGACAACAAAAAACACAACATGAACAGTAAATACTTTAATGTGCAAATTAGGATGAAAATGATCTAGCTACATTATTCTTGTATTCTACTCATTCACTGAAAGAAAATAAGACTGGTTCACTCACAATTTGCTAACTAGACAGGAAATGAAATTATAGATAACATTAATAATGTGTAGTTCAATTAATTTTAGTCCTTCTAAATATTTCACAAATGGAGATGTCAAAAGGTTAAACTGAGCTGCAGAACATTATTGTACCCATGCATTATTGATTAAATGGTAACTGTGAACATGAAAAAAATCTTCAAAAGATCTTTATTATGTGTCATATGCAAAATTGAGACAATCTTTACAATAATAAATACCTGTTTCCCTGATATTTTTCTACTGGTGTTGTGCCTTCACATAATGTTATTACATATCAGCTAGTTTCTCACTATAGTGATCAGTACTCACAGGCAAACAAACAAACAAAAAAAGTTATTGAAAATTTAAATTAAATGCAGTAGTGTTTCACTTGTATCAATAGTTAACTTTTTACCAGTGAAAATCACATCCTGCCAAAGAGATTATATTTCAACTATGTATTTTAAACTTATTGGAGGAGACTTAAGAGACAAATGTACATTATCATATTAGACTTCATCTGAATCTAGAGGAATTTTTTTCTGTTCAAAGCCAAAGATAATATCAGTGAAGTGGAACCAAGTTCTGAAGCCTAAAAAAAGCTGGTGCATTTTATTCAAAATCAATGAATTAATGTACTGACATCCATATAAGGAAAGAAAATATCTGTGGAACCAGTCATTCTTTATAGCATAAAGGTTACTTTAGTAAAGAATGAAAGTAATACAGATTTACATTCATATGCCACCAAGACCAAAAAAGAAGAGTTGATCTACCGTCTCTCTATATGGGTAAGATAAAATACCATGGCATTTTGAATCCATAAGAAGAGGCCTTTTTGAGATTTAACCTTTCCCCTATCTTCACCCCTCCAGAAGTCAACATTGAGCATATCTGAAAAATTATGTTGTGCTTAAATTTATTTAAAAATTTGATTTTATTTAGGTAAAAAAAAATGAAAATTTTGATCTTGTTCATTTTTTTTTCTGTCTTACAGTGGTTCCCCATGCAGACGTACATATCCCCAGCCAGACATACATGTAGACTATCTGCTTCTTCAACAGACAGAATCTGGGGCACACTTCTGTCCAGAACGTGCAAAACAGCGTGTGAAATAAAATCAACCTCATTCACCTGTTTGGTGGAACCAGTATCTGCTTTCAAACCACACTGTGAGGAATTAGGACTTACCTCTACAGTTCCTAACATCTGCTATGTACAGTTTTTAACCTACACCATTCTCTCCCATTCACCTCTTCCTCTTGTTCTTTTGTTTTCACTCATGTTGTGCCTTGTAAGCTTTTGCAGCAGGAACATCTCTGAAACTGCAGTTTCAGCAGATGTCCCAGGACAAAGGAGGTACAATGAAATGATGAAGCAGGCCTTTCAGGAGGAATGTTGCTAAACAATTTGTTCACATTCATCTTTGTCTAGTTGCTTAACTTCATTTTAGGGTGGGAGATTGACCCAATTTTCTCTTAATTTGTATGCCTCTAGTGCACTGTTTTATGCATCATAGAATTTAAATTATCTTTGCTCATACTGGGACCTAAAAAGTAGTCTTATCTAAAAATCTACCTCTTCTTACCATTCTCATTCACCATGTATACCGATGTATTTCTAAAAAGTAAACCTAAGAACTAAGGTATAATGGACTCATGTCCTGATGTTTTAGAGAAGTTAATTGAAGCATTGTTCTGGCCCCAAAAGCTGTGACGTAATACCTGAAGTTGCACCTTGTCCCCATGTTCCAAAACCTAGTGAAATCTGTGGGAGTCTTCTTTAGGCAGATGCCAAACTTTCATGAGATTCTGAGAGTCTCATAGAGCTATGAAAGACAATTGGGTAGAGTGCTGATAGAAACAGAGCTCAGATATGTTACTCGTGAGATTCCTGATCACAACAGAACAATGTGTAAAAAAAAAAAAAAAAAAAAAAGAAAAAGAGAGATGGAATCTGTACCATCTCATAAAGATGCAACTTTGGATTCAAGGAGTTCTTGAGGCACAGACTTCAGAAAGTTGGAGTGCTGCTTCACAGGATTGCAGTGACATCTTTTTCTTCTTTTCTTCATTAAATAACCTCTCTTTGGCTCCCAAAATCAACCCACCCCCAAAAAAAACAAACCAAATACCCAGACAACCAAGGCCTTCCTCGTCAGTTTTGTACGTCTTCTTTTTATTGTATAATCTTTTCCTTGAGGAACCCCTGTGAATTAATACACCATCCTTGGACACAGAAAGAAGTATTTTATCATGTAAGGAGTTGCATCTAGTTCAATGGGATAGAGCATGTGGAGAATATATGGCTAGTTCCCTGCTCTTCAGGTTACAAACCTGATGAAACAGGCAAGAACTAAAAATAATAAAAGATCAAAACTATCCCATCTGTTGTGGGAAGACTTACTTCAAATTTGATACAAGATTAATCTGAGAGTTCAAACTAGCTCTTACCTGAAATGAAGCAGCTCATCTACCCTCAAACACCATTGCAAGAAAAGGGTGAAAAACAGTTTCTTACGTCTTCAGGTGAGTACTTTACCTGTTAACCTAAGAGACACAGGACAAGAAGGCAATGAAGAAAATAACTAGCAAGACCACACAAAGCTGGATATGTGTATATACGTATATGAACAAACACTGTTTTGTCTGGGAACCACAGATGTTTTTCCAGTGCTGATTCAGGGCAGCAGTTCCTAAATTCCTCGTTGTTCCTTGGCATGAGTTTCTCTCACTCTGTACTCTCTGTAAATTTTTTGCTCTAATATGTTTTATCAGCAATACAAGACTGGAGTTTAGGGTTAAAAGAAAATTGTGATTTTCATTTATGTTTTTTAGATAAATTTGAAGTGTCTGATGCACAGCCAATGAAAAAAGGAGGAAAATACTCATTAAAGTTGTGTTCTTAACAGTGCTAACTTCGCATTTCACCTCAGTTAACTGAAGTAAAACATTGTGTCAAATACAGAAAAGGAAACAGAGAGCTGCCAAAATGCTGTTCTGCTGGACAAAGAAATATTCTCAGAACTCTAGAGAAACTAGTAATTGGTGACAACTGGAGACAGAATTTACCTTTATTTTCTCCAGCCAAGCCAAGGAATAAGGAAAAGCTGACTACCCTCATCAGCCCTGACTCGTTCAAAACATCTGACCCCGTTTGGTTCAGAGAACAGAGCCTCTGCAAGAAAACAGGGAGAAGATGTAATTTTCAAAGAACAGATTTCTGCTTGCACACCCTG
>VZTO01021965.1:4718-18191 GCA_013400615.1 Syrrhaptes paradoxus | reverse complement strand
CTGTGTTTATGTATTGCTTTATACTGATTTCATCAATAACTGAACAGGCAGAAAAAAATATTATGGAAGGCCATGTCTTCTTGACTTTCCTGGAACAATTTTTTTAAAGTGATCTCTTAAGCATGCTAATTGGACTGTATGGAGAGGCTTTTCCAGGTTTATTTACAAGATCAATGTTACAATGTTCACTCACTTCTTGTTTTAGATTAGGGAATACTCTTCCTACTACAAATTATTATTCCTGCATCTACTTTTTTTTTCTTTTAAGATAATCTTGAAAAAGTTAAGCAAAACTGTGCTCATTATCAAAAATAAATTATTTGTAACCTGAGGCAACTTTCTAAATTCCTTTTTTCTCCAAGCTTCCTAAGTTTCCTTCAATTCAGCTGCTAAATTGTGAGAGTTCCCCCACTCCTGAATTATCTCCAGCCCCCAATATCTATTCAGTTTGGAAAAAAAAAAAGAACTGGAAAGTGTCTGTCAAGGAAAATAAGTGGTTAACTCAAAACTTTTTTTTCCTGTTTGTTCCTTTTTTTTCATCTCCCCCTAAATCATTTCTTTTAATCAGATATAGTAACTAGGACAGCAAGCAGTTACCCATCTACTTATCTATGGGCAGTTCTAACTATGCATTTACTTAGACATTCAAGCCTCATGGCAGGTCTCAGCTGCTTATTGATTTTACTCCATTAAAATAGATGGTTTTGTTTAGCATTGAAAAAGTGAACAATTTTCCTGACACCAACCAGTTGTTTAATAGTCTTGGAATAATCTATATTTCATTAAAATGATGACTTATTACACACCAAGACTCTCCTGTTTTCTTAACTATTGATTTAATGCAGTTTAACACTTGTATAGCATACAATAAATTGGTCTGGACTGGCAGAACTTTGTTATAAAGTCATTCTTAACTATATAAACACTGAATTGGCATATATTAGAGATACTCCTCAGATTAGTTTCTGGGAAAGGATATTTCCCACCAAAACAGTCAGTACTTTTTTTTTTAAAGCCTCATAAAACTTTTGGATAGGTAGAGGGTACAACAATCAATATTCATAGCATGATTTATAAGAGAAAGAAGATTTCCACTAAATCCTGAGCATAAACCCAGTACTGTAAAGTGTTTAGTACAGTAATCCATCTTGTGGATATTTTAAACTGGGCATTAATGGTGCTAAAAAGTCGAGTGGCAGTGAATCACCTGTATTAGGGAGAAGTAGTTAGGAACTTTATTAGTGGAAATGATTCAGACATATCTAAACCCTTTAGCCCTTTATTCTCCAATCAGTGACTTCTTATTTTCTCATATTTTTTATTGATCACTTTTTTAGCTGCTGATATCACTAAAGCCTTGCTTTGACATGGTGGAATAGATTCATCCTCCCTGTGCTTACAAGAAGGCAAACAGCAGATAGAAGCAGTTTTCGAACATAGCGTGGTTTATGAGCTGCCACCAGATACTCCTCTGCTATTGTCATTCCACTTCAACTCTTAACTCACCTGAAGAAATCAAAACCAACTCAGTTAAGAGTTTGCAAAAGTTATTTTCCTAGAAGCCTTCTGTGAACAGCCAAAAGAAGAATGCACAGGAAAAGTCCGATGGAAACACTAGTTGATCCCACATTTACAACAGGATGATAATAATCCAAATATGTGGCTCTCTTCCCTCAAAGTATGATATCTGAAAGCAATAGCCGGATTTAGTTAAAAGGGCAGTTTCAAATCTGTTGTTGTTACTTAGGGCAGCTAGAATTACAAAGAGGAAAATTCTCTGCAATGGAGGCAGCATTTTCTAGATAGACGCTTTTGATACTTCTCAAGTACATACAGACAGTCATTTCCTCCCATTGCCATCTAGAAAGAGAAACAAGGGGAAGAAACAGTTCATTTTAAGTAGAAAAATATGATGGCTAAAGTGGAGAAATGGTCAGGAAGAGCCAGATGGTGTTTGGAGCCTTTTTCTTTCTAAATTGGATTTCAAGATGATGATGACAGCCCTGAGAGATAGTAGAGTGATACTATCATTTTAGTTTTTCAGAGAAGTACAGAGTACAGAGATCTAAAGTCAAGCAATCGTCAAATACTATTTGAGAAATCTATAGACAGAAATGACTAGTGTGTTATAATCACCCAAGAAATGTTTTCAGGTTTTCTGGGCAAACTCTGCCACATGACCTTACACTTACACTTACATGTGTGTAGTAGGTCTAATGCTACCCTACTTGTCCTGGTTTTGTCTGGGCCACAGTTAACTTTCTTCACAGTAGCTAGTGAGAGGCTGTGTTTTGCATTTGTGCTGAGAAGAAGGATGATCACATGCTGATAATTAGAGTTGCTGCCAGGGCAGGCAAGGACTTTTCAGCTTCTCTGCTGGGCCAATGTCTGCAGGGGCAGGAGAAGCTGGGAGGGACCACAGCCCCAATTTCTAGCCTAAGATTTGACATTAGGTTTATGATTGAGACCCAAATTGGCCAATGGTTTATTCCATATCATGCAGGTCATGCCCAGTATATAAATGAGAATCTGTCTGGAAGCTGTCTCTGTCTCTGGGTTGATCCTCTCTCAGGTTCGTCTTGTTCTCTTGGTTGTCTCTTGGTCTCTTGGACACTCAGGCTCTTATTTCCTTTCTGTGATTGTGGTTTCAGGACTCTCCTTGCTCTGGGATCATTAGCCTGGAACAGGTTGAGCTGTGTCACTGTGGATCACCCATTTGTATATTTGCATATATTACTATTGTTGTTATTATTATTCTGATTTTCAGTTTAGATTGTATTTTAGGTATTAAATTATTCTTATCTCAACTCCTGAGTCTTTTTTTCCCTTTACTCCTTTAATTCTCTCCCCCATCCCATAGGAGGGGGGGTGGTGAGCAAATGGCTGCGTGGTGTTTGGCTTCCAGCCAGGGTCAAACTACAACACTACTGCACAAGATTTAACTAGATAAAGAGTACTGCACAGACAATGTAATTTGAACAGTTCTGGGACAAATCAGCCCTGTTGCACAAAAGACCAGGAAATTCCTAAAGAATACAGACAAACTGGAACAACCAGCATGATTCACAAAACTCACTCCCATGCACCCTTTTTACAGCAGTCAGACATTGAGAACCAAGTGGGCCACAACAGCTCTGAATGGCCCCAGTGGGTTTTGTGCAGTTCATAGGCATTACAATGAGGACCTAAACCACTGTAGTGAAGCTATTCAATGTTACTTCTCCAAGCAGTCATGGTGATAATTAGCAAATTTAATCCATATGGTTTCTGCTTACTGTAAGAAAACATATGAGGTATGTATTACTGAATTTAACTCATTAAATGAGGTATATATTAACTACAGGAAAATAATAGCTTGTAGTGTATGCACAGCTGAAACAGATGTTAGGTAACACATGTTGGGTAAAAATACGTTGAAAAAAAAGCACACAAAGCACATAATACTGCGGTATGCAAAGTGTGCGTCAAGACTCATGAAATGTTTATCAAGAAATTCTAATGTAGACCATAAAGAATACTCTTGGATTACTTTATAGTTCATTTATTTCTTTTAACCATTTGATGGTGTCAAATTTGTCTCAATGCTCTCAGGCTCTTTCCTCATCATATTTGCTTGGTTTGACATAATATTTCTCAGCTGCCCAGTACAGTCTGCTAGGAAACATGTGGAGTGGCCCACAGGTGTTCTGGCACGCACTCACCCAAGACCCCACTGCCAGGCAAATCTTTGTGCCTCCACAAAGCTCCTTTCCTGTTCTGTGGAATCAAATTTTATGTGGTGGAAACGTGAGGAGTAAGGAAAGCATGGGACAAAGTTACGTCTGTATCTTGCCTTGGTATAGGGAGAGAAGAGACAAGATTAACTTCTACCACAAGGTCCTTACACAGAGGTGTCTGGGTGAAGATGTTAGCACATGAGCAAAGAATCTTGTTTTCCATTATAAGCAGCAGGCAGACAAGGTTTGATTCAGTTCCCTGAACATCCGTCTGGCACTGGTAGGTTTGATGAAGGGATTACAGGAGATCCATGACCCTGAAGCAGCTTCTGTAGGGCAGGTGGGTTATATCAGAGCAGACCAAATGACACCACATGACTATTTTTAGGGTGAGAAAACAAAACCTAATTTGTGGAGCCTAGAGCACAATTCAGGTATGTCCTGGATCCAGCTGGGATAGGGTTAATTCCTCACAGAAGCTGGGAGGTGGGCATAGCCAAAGGGATATTCAATACCATGCTGACATCATGCCCGGGGAGATAGGGGGAAGGTAGCTGGAGACGGCCCCTGTTTTTTTTGTGAAGCCCTCGGTGGTGAGATATTAATTGTATCAGTGTTTCCATTGTATTCTATACCTTGTCTTATTGTTATATTCTCTTTTCTTTTGCTTTCCTTGTGTGGTATTATTATTGCGACCACGTGGTGGTGGTCCTGACCCAAGACAAGGTACCCCCAAAATAAACATCTATACTCTTGTAAATTATGATCCAGATTCCAGTGACTGGTTAGAGCTCCTTTGAGTTTAGTGGGAACTTGCACATCTGGTGCAGAAGTAAACACCTCACCTTAGCTGTCTTCATCTCTCACTGAATCTGCTGTTTATACCAAACAGGGCTTGGGATCATGAGGGTTTTGTAAATGAAACACAGCCTACATTCATACTATCCAAAAAACAATCTCCATGACCCAGTGCAGTGACCTGAATGAAAGCATATGTCAGCTCTGTATAAACTCCTCTGGGGACCAGTAGTAGGATAACCATAGTAGTATCTTGCTCTTCCAGGGTTTGTATGTCAAGTTTCTCATTCAGAGCTTGTTCAGGTACTTCTCAACATTGCACTACACCTTTCTGATATATCCTAAATGCCTTTCAGAAGCGTGTTAAGTGATGTAGCTAACATCTGTCACATGTAATTTGTCCTCTCTTTTCCACTCCCCAAGGGAGGAATTATGCATGCAGTGTGGTGTTTTGTTTTAGTTAAAATTTGTGCTTACTGTTTACACATAAAAGATGCTGGGACAGAGTGATTGTAAGGTGAAGGTCTCCTGGTGTGAATTCAGAGCTCTGAGTTTTTTGCCTTATTTTGAACTTTCATGAAAAGCTGGCCTTCTGCTTAGCCATTTATAAATTACTTCCCATGTAGGGTACTCAAAAGGGAAAAGTAGTTTGCTACTCACAAGATTTTCTTCTGTTTGTCTGACTGAGAACACTAATATGCTGTTAATTAATAGTTTGCTGAATGGTGGTAAGACCTTTTGACCTCTTGATCCATCTGTAATGGTTGTTGTGCATACAGTGGGAAGGCAGGAGCAAAAGAATACACTTTATGAAAGGCAGAGAGAACAGCAAGCGCTACAATGACCCTTATTTTCCATTGGAGTTTGTTGCATGTTACCATGCTGGTCTTGAAGAAATCACCATAAAAAATGTACATTTGAAGTAAGACCTCTGTTCCCACTTTTTTTATGCTATTAGTAGGTGAAGTATTAGAAGGTGTCCTCACGGGTAGAAGCAGAATTTAAGAAAAAACACCACAACCTAAGCTGTACTTGTGTGAAGATAAATATGGTGTTGGATCCTGCAGCTCACCTGCCATAGCTGATTATGCCTATATAAGTGTTTGAAAAGACATACCTGGAAGGATGAGGTTCCAGTGTCTACCATTTTAAACTTTCCCAGAAGTTTCTCTCTTGTACCTCTGTAGTATCTTGTTCTTTTTCCTGAGCACTCCAATTAAATAAATTCTCATCAATCTACTGCTCTAACCTCTACTTTCTGAGGATGGTTTGAGGGGAAAAGAGAGAACAAAGTTGGTTGTTGTCTTTTTGCATGTGGTTCATGAGTATTTATGATATAGTTTGCTGAAATGATAATTCTGTCCTTCAAAATTGAGCTGACATTTAGAAAATAATAATAAATTCTCTCACATACACAACTATCTGTATTCCAGACAAAACATTCAACTTTTGCAGTTCAGATTCAAATCAAAATTCGACCACATCAACCCAGAGGCATTTGCTTTTTTTTTAGAGTTCATAACCAACTCTGTAGGCAGCAAAATAGTTATGCAGGTTAACTGCATCTCTCTGTACTGAAGTTCTTCTTACCTTTTAGCCTCCCTAAAATGGGAAGGGAGGAGGAAATATAGTCAAGGTCTTCTGCCTGATTGTGTCAGCACAATGAATCCTCCCCCATGTTCATTTAGTTCATCCCCGCTATAAAAATTACTTTTTCAGTCAAAGCATCGTACTCCTTCTAAAGACATTAAGCCAAATGACAGAACATGAACTGAAATGACAAGGACAAGCTTGCTCAGCGCAAGGCAAGAGGAGTTTCTGAAGTGACTGATTGAAAACGAATACATACCAGGACTTTACCCAAGGACTCTGAGCAAATTGTTCCTGCAAAGAACCTGATTTTGGATCAGGATAGGAGAAAAATTATGTAGTGAACAAGAAAAATCTCTGCTACTTGGTTTGATGGTTTGTTTTTCTTGCTAACTTGCTGTGAATAGTTCTGCTCATTATTTCTGGGGTTTGAAATTTTATGTGCTCAAAGCCCAGAGAAACCTCAGAAGTCAGAGTTAAAAAGCTAAGCTCAGTCTACAATAGAAGGAGGAATTTTGGCATCTCAGGCTGAGAGTCACAGGAACAGGCATAGGGAATGGGCGGGTTAATAAATAGAAAATAAAAAACACCTTTAGGAAGAGCATGTCTGATGCCTACACGGTGCCAGAACTAGTAACTTATCTGAAGATCTGAGGCAAGTGCCTACACAAAAATTAAGACTCATGTATCAATACTGCCTCTTGGAATCAGGTGTCTAATTTAGGCATCAGTAAGCAGATGACTGCTTTACTTGTGGCAAGCAGCAGGACTTCCTACTTTTAAGAATACAGTTGCAAGTTTACATCACTTGCCATGAAAACTAGAGACCCAAGTTACCTTAGGTTACCTTGGCTCACCCAAATGCAGGGGAGTCAAACCCACATCTACCGCATCCCAGAAGAGGGCTATTTTGCAGACATGGAGGATGCTCCTGTGAACTCTTGCTATTGAAGTCTTGGTACTATCCACAACCAAAGGCAAAGTTCCTAGGACACAGAGGCAATAACCAAAAAGGAACATGACTCTATAGTCTTGTGGGTAGGACTTTACACCGGCACCAATGGTAGTCTGTATTTTCAGTGTGATAACATAAAACAAAAACTAGTGAAAAGCATCTCTATTCTAAACTAGGCAAGTTAGGAATCTACCTCTAAAACACTGTTTAATGTAAAATTTAACTGTTGTGCAGAGCTGGTACAAGGTTTATGAACCACTTTGTGTCTAGGGTGTCTATTCTTGGCTATTAATCACTGCATATTTGAATATGATTCTTCATATTGTACACCTCAAAGGAAGAAACCAGCAACAAAGACCTAAGCAGATTTCTGACATAATAAACCACAACTTTCTGAGAGCCATTAGAGGCTATTGTGTCAGCCAGCTCTCAGGGAATTATTTTTACATAAGTAACCTGACAATGAGAACATTTATGTACAAACAAAACTCAGCCCATACATTGAAACACCAAGGAACTGGTTGTCTCTTTAGAAAAAAATGCACCACATTTATACTGATAAAATGAATTCACCTTAATTCAGGATAAATGATTTGACCACTGCACTTGGCTTTTTTATCTGTTTAAGTATATACACTCACAATACTTCAAAAGATAGTTGTAGTACTGTTTGGGTTTGTTTGTTTTTTTTCATTATTAGTTTTAAAAATCACACTGTGTGGTGCACACACTGGAGCAGGCATCATTTCCAGCTGATTCATCTTTGTATGTGGTACAGCTCCCCATGGCTACACATTCAGGCTTTGAGACTAAGATTCATCCCAAAACTCAGTATTCACTACCTCTCAGTCAACACAATCCCTTCTTATAAGACATTCTCATCCTCTGTTTAGAAAGAAGGCAGGACATCCTACTAGCTATTGTTTTGAGATGATGTAGGATACAGATTTTCCTGCAGCTCTTCCTTCATCAGATATTAGTTAAAAAAAAAAATAAAGTTGTATTATTCTAACTTTTTCGGAATAAAATTATCCATGTTTGGGTTGTTTTATTATTTCTGTTGTATTATGAACCAAAATATTTCTATATTGTCAGAAATAGTGATAGGACGAGGAGTAACGACTTTAAGCTGAAAGAGGGAGATTTAGATTAGATATTAGGAAGAAAGTTTGCACTGTGAGAGTGCTGAGACACTGGAACAAGTTGCCCAGGGAAGCTGTGGATGCCCCATCCCTGGAGGTGTTCAAGGCCAGGCTGGATGAGGCTTTGAGCAACCTGGGCTAGTGGGAGGTGTCCCTGCCCATGGCAGGAGGGTTGGAACTTGATGATCTTTAAGGTCCTTTCCAACCCTAACCATCTATGATTCTATAATAATAAAATAAAATAAAATAAAATGCTAAGTTTTAGCTATTTTTTTTCTGTCAACATCTTTTCCTTTTATTCTTATTTTTTTCAGGAGAATTTTCACATTTGAAGAACATTTTTCTCTGCCTATAATTTAAGCTGAATTGTGAAAACATTTGTGAAAAAGAATTGTATTTTTCTACAATGTTTTATTTCAGATATTATCTTTCACAAAACAGATGCACCCAAATCCTGTTAATTCACAGCTTAGAAACTTCAAATTTCTACTAAAAGAACTTTTTGTTTGTTTTGGTTTTGTTATTAATGATAAGTGACAGAGTTCCCAGTACTTGGTTCACTTAACAGAAGTAGTAAATTTCTGTTTTTAAAAAATAAATTCTGAAAACATTGTAGTCCTTTGCCATTAAATTTCCAGCAAAGATCATTCTAATCAGTGCTTTCACATTAACCTTTTTTCTATTATATTTATTAGAGGTATAAGTTTGCAATAAGTTCTCCCTCTCTTAATAATGTTTTGGTCATCCACAGGTAAAACCAGCTAGTATTTTGTCTTCAGCATTATCTTCTAATATATTGCTCTATAAATATTCAAGAACTTTTGTTTCGGAATTGTCAATACACTAGAGAGAGATCATGATTTCTACGGGGTGACTTTCTCCTTTATTCAGTTCTAAATAGACGATAAACTAATTTTTTGATATCTCCCTCACATCATCAAACATTGTAGCACATTTCTATAAACCCAAGAGGGCTGAATGTTTGCTAAAAGCTGAAAAATTCCATTTCCTCTTGCCATCGTGAAAGATTTTATTATCAAATGTCATTAATTCAGTTGTTTGTTTTTTTTAAATAATGCGACATATTTTTCAGATGCTTCCTCTCTTCAGGCTCATTTCCCACAGAAATCAGGCTTCTGGATCTTTGTGTATTCCTCTGTTTCTCTATCTTCAAATATAACTCCTGAAAATGTTATTTAATTTAAACCCAATTTAAAACAGGGCTAAAGTCCTCAAACAGAAGTTAGGTTTCAAGAGATTTTTTTAAGACAAAAATCAGAACAGCAACAACAGCAACAAAAAAACACCCTCAGTAACAGCTGTTATCTTCTTAGATAATAGCATCAATTGATCAGAAGATACAAATCTGTATGAAGTGCAGAACCATCATTGTGGCTGATGAAACCCTGCACAATCAATGAGTACATTGATTAAAATATTACTAAATACAGTTTACAATGTTTTAGAAGTCACTGAAATAATGAAAGCACCTTTGTCTGCTCAGAGCTAGACATTTTTGGTGGCCATGACCTCCACGTTCAATCATCGCATGTCCAGTAATGTTTCATTGTAGCTTTACTGTGATATGCTGACTATTTGTCCCAATATCACTGACCATCTCTGGAGACACCCCGTGAGCCTAATAACTCCCTCATGACCTTATTCCTGGTCATAGTTCACTCACATTCATTGTGGACACTTATTATGTGTTCACAATGAGTGAGGTTTTCTCATCCGCCTTTTTGTTGTTCTGGCAATGGCAATGTTTCACTGTAATACAGTGATCAGCTACAGGCTGTACTTGAAGTAATGAAGATTTAAATGAACCCCATAACTTTGTAAAAATAACCATTGGCAGGCACTTTTTCCCTCCCATCTGCTCCCCCAGTGGGTTTTCAGTGGTGTTTCTGCTACCCGCACAATTTTTAAATGAGACAAGACATCACTAAGCCTGGATTGGATGATTTATGTTATCTTACCTCCTTTAATCTTTACCAGATCATTCCCTTCCTTTATATATTAGTTATGGTAACTTCAGTTGTTTCATATTGCATCTTTTCAACAAACACTTCTCATAGAAGGAGAAAGCAGCTTGTAGTCAGGATCCACAAAGGTTTTGTCATGCCTTCATTCATCACACACTGCAGCAATTTGTAATGATTAGTCAGGTACACAGCTGAGTCAACAGCTGAGACTGTTTCACATCTCCACCACCCAATGGACACCAAATTATTTTTCTTTCTGTCTTTACCATCTTGTAGACAGCAAGATGCTTGGGCAGAGCTGTACACCTGTAGAGCTGGCAGCAGAGAGCATTTCCTACAATCTTGGAAGTACAGGAATTCTTCTTTGTCCTTACTCATCCATAGAAGAAAGTTTCCCTTCCACAATTCCACATTTGGCCAAACCTTGTTCTACCTAATTTTAATCTGTCTTGGGAAATGACAGCAAATTATAAACACAGTGATATCAAAGATCCCTCAAATTGGTTCATTCATTTCCCCAGCTGACTGTGAACAGCTGGAAGTGAAGATCGACAAAGTATGTGCAATCACAGCGCAATGACAGCATCTTTTTATGTACACAAACAAGATGATTGATTATATATGGACAGCTAAGCTTCACTGTAAACAAACTAATCACAGGCTTCAACCATGCTGCAATCTTCAAAGGTTTTTAATATGAACAACCTATGAATCAAAACAGCAAGTGTTGTCTCCTTAGTTGATTTTTGTGTGTGTGTGTGATCTGCATCGCAGTCATGAGAGATCTGCATAGACATATATCATTTTACACGACCCTGATTTTGTCCCTGCCTTTTGGGACTGTCTCCTTTAAAGGAGACATTTTTTTCCTGAGTTACAGAAAAGCAATCAAGGTAGGCAATGCATGGGAAAAGGGTGACACTTTGTGGCAATACAAGAGAACTAAGGTCCCTTCATCCTTTTATATTTCATTCTTTTTGCATCTATCTTCCTGATATCATAAAAATGTAAAGGTGATGAAAATAGGATGGACCTTGACCATCATTACAGTTATTATTAGAAACAAAACAAAACCCCCAAACCAACAACATGAGAAAGAATTTGAGGACTTGCTTGTGAAATCACAGCTACGCAAGTCATCATAAAGGTTACCACAAGTTCTGACTGAAGTCCATCATGTTCTATTCAGGCACATTAGCAAAAGTTAATTTAGGAAATAAGGCTTTGGGGAAGATTTTGCATCTCCCAAAAGCAAGTTAACTGCTTTCCTTGCAGGAGAATGTTATTTCCTAAACAACTTCTTGCAAGCTCAGCTACTCCTACGAGATCTTTCATTTTATGAAAATAAAATTAACGAAAAGCTCAGTCTTTCTGCAGAAAACTTCATCTATACCCCATAATTGCTAAAACTCACCAATGCCCAAACTCAGATTTACCTGTGGAAAAGAAGAGATGAGACATTGATTTAAACAACAATGCACAATATAATGGAAATAATGAAGGTTAAAGCAAATTGTCAATCCTGTACTGAACAAATCCAATTTTATAAGCCGTATCATAACTGCATCTGGCTTGCCTACTATTCTAAATTTGTAGGCATTATAACATAAAATGTCAACAGTGTGGAAAGGAAGGGATGAGCCTTTCAACTATTTGCACTCCTACTACACACATCTTTTCATCCATTCAATGCACTAAATACTGTCTCCATGCACCAGGGTTTCTGTAGATATTTTCACTTTGGTAGTAAACAAATCTACTGGTGAATCCTACTCCACCTCACTTGGTAAGATAATCTTCTTCATACTGAAGGAGCATACACTAGATACTAGTTGATGTGAATAACATTTCAGTGAAAACGTAGCTTCCCTCTTCCTTGGGCCACTGGTAGGACCACTTGATAGCTTATGGTGCAGCTTTACTTCATAGCATAGCACTTCAAACCGTTACATGGAAATCCCATTTGGCTCAAGTGATAGAACTGCTTCTTCCTCTCTCTCTCTATATATATACACATATATATATATATAAAGAAAAAGAAGTTGGTGTCAGTGGCATTGATAAAGAGAGAGCACTCATGCTAAATTGATTTTTATGGGTCTGTTACTTCCAGGAATAAAGCTTCACACTTTTTTGCTTCACAACACCCATGAAATTAGTGGCATAGTAAGTCCACTCTGCAGGGAGAAAAACTTGGATGCAGAGTGGTTTTAAATTCATTTTACAA
Source organism: Syrrhaptes paradoxus (assembly GCA_013400615.1). NCBI lineage: Eukaryota > Metazoa > Chordata > Aves > Pterocliformes > Pteroclidae > Syrrhaptes > Syrrhaptes paradoxus. Next base: position 5,778 of record VZTO01021965.1, on the reverse strand, counting down.
TTAACAAGAGGCAATAGCTGAGAGTCCTGACTTCAAGAGCTCTCTTTTAGCGGATTGTTAACTTTTGACTATAAATAAGATGCATTTACATAGCTATCAAGAGCCAGACTGGGTCATTGTAGCAGACAATCAGACACCAGGCAAGGAAGTAATGCAGAGCACTAAATCAGGGGGGAAGCAGTCAACCCCTTCAACATGTGCATTCATGGATGTGTTAATATTGTTGAAAAAAAATCAAAGGGAGCTTATGTGCCATTTAATCCAGCTAATTTTAGACACTGGCTTTAGCCTGCTGAACTTACCAACTGTCTGATTTCCCAGTGCTCTCTCTATTTAGTCAATGGAGGAGAGAAGGTCCCAGGAGGAGTCATTGAGAGATCCCAGGATTATGTCTGATTTTAATTCAATGACTGTCTGAGCTGAAGTACAGGAACATTTGATCTAGGTATCTAAGTGCATGAATGGCTTCAGGCTCTGAGTCCCAGTTTCCCAGAGGGATTTAATAGACAGTTTATTTCACCTCCTTGCCCTGAGGCATGATTAGTTACACACTTACTTCATTCCTGACAGAGGCTTTTCCAATCCTGTTTAAGGACCTCCAGTGATGAAGGCTTCACAGTTTCCAGGCAATCAGTCCCAGTGCTATATTGGAAAGATTTTGCTGTGTTGTGATTCAGATAAAAATTTCAGATGCCTGCATTTAGATGTCCATTGTGCAGGCATGTCTTCTTATGAGCAAGGTGTCTAAACTCCCACAGCAGTCAGTAGGGAATCAGTCAATTTTCATTCAGCAACTGAAGAAGCTGTTCAATCTTTCTTCAGCTGCTTTGCTTTCTATGCTCCTGTTTACTCTTGGCACAGTTCTCTTCATTAATCTTTAATTAGTGCACACTAGTAGGTCCAAAACATGAAGTTCCATCATTCCTTACACATTGCTAGACCTTAAAGAGGATAGGATTAATTCACATCTTTTAGAGGCTTTGGGTGTTTCTGCTACCCAAAATAAAATTTTCTATTTTCACCCTAGGCTCATATTTGACCCACAGTGGTTTCTAACTCC